>PVLC010036121.1:0-16049 GCA_004027655.1 Graphiurus murinus
TGGTTTCACATGATCACCGCAAACACACCAGGCTGGTTTTGATTTTGAAATCCTTCTTTGTGGCTTATGCCATCCCATGAGACTCTAAATTCTATGATAATCGAAACTTATATATTGCCAAATGTGAGAGCATACTTTGTATTTCACTGATCTAAGTTTAATTAGTACCTAGTAATTTTGAATTGCATAACTAATCAACCAGCTGTCCTGCTGTGAACCTGTCCTTTGCATCCCTGAGTGTGGGTGGAGCACCAGGGTTTCCTCCTTGGGTAGAGAAGGGACCCAAATGTCCTGGAGGAGCAAGGGCTGTCACAAATAGAAGGAAACAGATGGAGGAATTGTGGAAATGCCCTCCAGAGGGCTCAGCTGAGCAGGAAGGTCTGGGAATGCCTAAAGCTACCAGGCTCAGAGGCTAGAGCAAGAAGGAGGTCTCATTGCAGCATCTCTGGAGGACTTGATTTAGAAATATTTGAAAAGCCCAGAGCTGATTTAGTTAGGGCCAAGACCTTGGTTCAAGAGGGATGTGGTATACAAGGCCCCGAGTGGAGCTGCTTTGCTCACTGTTGAAGCTGGCTCGGATGCCATGGACACAGCAGTCTTGTTCCTAAAGACACAAATGTTCCCTACACACATACCATCTTTCATCATTTTCTTTCTTTTCTACTGTTATTTATTTTTATTAACAATACTAATTGTGCATATTTAAGAGGTTCAGGGTGAATTCCCATATACACATAAAGTGTACCTTGATCATATCCAACCACCTACCCTCTCTCCCCTCACTCCCTACCCCAACCCCCACATGTTCTGTTCCCAGTCCCTAGCAATGGCTATTCTACTTTCAGGTTGACTTCTTTATTGCTGTTGTTTCCACATATGAGGGAGAACATGTGGTGCACGTCTTTCTGTGTTTGGCTTATTTTACTTAACGTGATGGCCTCCAGTTCCATCCATGTGACTGAAAATGACAGGATTTCTAGTTTCTTTATGGTTAAATAATACTCCATTGTGTGTATTATATGTATATATATATGTATATATATGTATATATATATATACACTCCATTGTTTTTCTTTTCTTTTCTTTTTTTCTTTTTCTTTCTTTTTTTTTTTTTTTTGTACTGTAAGGATTGAATCAGGGTCATTCTATCTCTGAGATAGACCCTCACTCCTATCTTACTTGTTATTCTGAAACAGGGTGTTACTAAGTTGCTGAGACTGGCCTTAAACCTAAGATCCTTCTGATTCAGCCTCCCACCATATTTTCTTTATACATCCATCTGTCAATGGGCACTGTGTTACTCAGATTTCCATCACTGTGACATATACCTGAGATAACTTAAAAGGAGAAAAAAAGGTTTATTTTGGCTCATGCATCAGAGGTTTCATCCAGTCTCTGGTTGCTTGGCCCTGTTGGCTTGGGGCTGGGCTTGTGACGAGGTGATACGTCGTGGTGGAAGCTTGTGGCAGGGAACCTGTTCACCTGATGGTAACTGGGATGCAAAAAGAGAGCGAAGGGGAGGAACCGGGGAGCTAACATCCTCTTCAAGGTCACACCTTCCAGTTACCTAATTTCCTTCCTCGAAGCTCCACCTCCCAGAAGTTCTACCACCTTCCAACAGCACCACAGACTGGCCACCAAGCCATGGTCTTTGGGGACATTTAAAGATCCAAACCGTAACAGGCACTTTGGCTGATTCCATATCTTAGCTATTGTGAATGGTGCCACAATAAACATGGGCATATAGGTATCTCTTCTTATACTGCTTTAATTTCTTTTGGATATGTACCCAGGAGTGGGGGAGCTGGATCATATGGTAGCTCCATTTTTAGTTTTTTGAGGAATCTCCATACTGTTTTCTATAGTGGCTGCACAATTTACATTCCCACCAATGGTGGAGAAAAATCCTTTTTTCTCCACACCCTTTCCAATGTTTATTATTTTCTATTGTTGTCGTTTTTTGATAATAGCCATTCTAACTAGGATGACATGACATCTCATTGTAGTTTTATTTGCATTTGCCTGATGGCTAATAATATTGAACTTTTTTTTCCATGTATTTGCTGGTCATTTGTATTTCTTCTTTTGAGAACTGTCTATTCGGATTTGACCGTTTTAAATTGAATTACCTGCTTTTTATCAAGTGTTTCTTTTAAAATTATTTATTCTGGGTATTAACCCTCTGTCAGAAAAATAGCTATAAAATACTTTCTCCTAAAGACTGTCTCTGTACTCTGTTGATAGTTTGCTATGTAGAAGATTTTTAATTTAATGCTATCTAATTTGTCAATTTTTGCTTATGTTTCCTGTGTTTGTGAGGTTCTATTCAGAAAATGATTGCCTGTACCAATATCTTGAGGTATTTCCCCTAGTTTTTTTCTACTAGGTTCAAGTCTTACCTTAAGGTCTTTGATTCGTTTGAATTGATTTTTGTGCAGGAGGAGAGATAGGAGCCTAGTTTCAATCTTCTGCCCAGTTTTCCCAACATCATTTGTTGATGAGGCTGCCCTTTCTTCAAGATTTTTGATACCTTTGTTGAGAAACAGTTGGCTATTGATGCATGGGGTTCTTTGGTTTCATTCTGGGTTCTCTATTCTGTTCTATTTTCAGTATCTATAGAGTATACTATGGAATTCCTCCCTGCTTAGTCATATGCTTTTCATTCTCTCTCCACAGAAGAGAGTGATTCTCTTGTTCTTCTTGCAAAGGATCTATTGATAAACCAGACCCAGACTTAGCTGTTCTTTGGGCATGTATGTCTTAATCTCTCAGTTTCCAATTTAACAAGAACATTAGGAAACCCAGGGAAAAATAAACAACAAAAAAACTCTACCTAGCCGGGAGTGGTGGCACATGCTTGTAATCCTAGTACTTGAGATGCTGAAACAGGAGGATCGGGTTCGGGGCCAGCCTCAGTTACTTAATGAGGCCCTCCGCAATTTAGTGAGACCATGTTTCAAAATAAAGAATAAAAAATAGGACTGGGAGTGTAGCTCAGAGGTAGAATGCCCCTGAGTTCAATCCCCAGTAACACACACACACACACACACACACACACACACACACACACACACACGAAAAAACAAAACAAAACAAAAAACACTCTACCTAAATGAACTGACAGGTGGTAAAAAGTGTTCCCCCTCCATGACTCAAGAACTGTTCAAATTTAAATCTTAGTATGAAATTCTTATTGCCTCCAGAATACCTAGATATAATAAATACTTGCAGAAGTTCACAGGCCTAGTTTTATATACATTTAGGGTCATGCTCCAAGATATTGTTCTGGTTAAAAGAGGCCAAACTACAGATACATGTCTATTCCCAAGCAGCCTGTTTTCCCTAGCACTACAATTTTAAAGTGAGGTTACAATGCACCAATAAAAGTATTTTAAGAAATAAAGTCTAGAGTCACTATCTTGACCCAGAATCACTTCCTTATGTAGGATATTTGACTAAAATATTAAATAAAATAAACCAAACATATTCGAACACTAGTACTATTAAAACTTTATATTAACCTGCGGGTCCTGACTCTTATCATTTTGTTTAATTAATTCCACAGGTTTGAATCCAATTCTATGGGACATAGGCATAATGCATTATACTTTTAAAAAATTGACAGTTTTCTGCTATAGATCATTAGCTTGTCTGATATTTCAATTGAGCTTCCTACTAATTCACTCTAACAAATTATGGGTCTTGGTTGATTAATGTGATTATTTTATAAGAAGAAGAGAATCTGTTAAGAATAATAAAAGACCATTTTCAGGCCACCATCAACTACCGTCTTGAATACTACCATGATTGTGATCTCCACATAACAACCAGAGTTGATTTTTTTTAAAACTGGAGTCTGATTCTGTCATTCCTCTGCTTAAAACCATCCAATGTTTCCCACTGCCCTTGGGATGAAGTCCAAACTCTTTAACATGAGGCTGCAGAAGAGCAATTAAATCAGCTTAGCTAAATATTCCCTGGCCTGCATACAAGTTTCAAATGAGTCAAGCACTCTTTAGGCCACACATTTTAGAGAGGCAGGAGAGGATTTATTTGTTGAGTGGTATTAATCCAAGAGAAGGAACGGGTACTTCCTTGTCACTCTTGTACTCCCACAGTGCCAGGGCAGCATACTTTCAAAGTTTGGGCATCCTTTCCCTCCAGATGAATTTGGCTGATCCCATGTCAATGGCTCATCCCAGACAATGTACCGGTGGCAGGGTCTCTAATTTAGGAGAATTAGAAGAGAGGAGTTGAGTTAGGCCATAATTCAAATCAGATGAATATTATACTGACCAACGAGAGCCTGGTCAGTGAACAGGCCTTGGACTTGCATCACGAGTCCCTTCCCTGTTACTATTATCTTTCAGCAGGGCTAGATCTTTCCTGGACCTTCTCCAGTAAGGCTATAACCTCACAAGAGGGCTTTACCTCTTGGTATCTTATTTCTTCAAAAGATTCAGCCAAGCCAACAGGGGTCTAATTAGGATTTGCACAAGTATTAGGAAGTCAGATAGCAATCGCAAACATTCTTCTGACTAGGTCTTATTGACCCGCGTAAAATTATGTCTCATTCATTGTGTGTACTAAAATGAATCAATTTTCTGGACCTGAATGTGGTCAGAATGACTTTGATAACACATTTGCTATTTTGTTTAAGCTAGTTTGATTTGAGTTTCCATCAATTACAACCATAGTCCTGACAGATTGGAATTATTTTAAAGCATATTTTCAGATGACCTCATTGCAGGCTGCCTTTGATAGAGGGTTCATGGATACATGTTCTCCGTTTTACTGGCCTCTGCGGACAACTGGGCCTTTTATCTAGACATCTCCAGAAAATAACAACTTGTTAAAATTAAGATCATTGTTTTGAGCAGTTTGTCCATAAATGTTCATTGGTCCATCCTTTAGGAAGCATGCAATTTATATGACAACAAATAAAAGTGTAATTAACCTAAGCACACAATTTGCTACTATTTTATATTGATGGCTTCACTGAAAAGTCATATTGTCCCCACTGGTCCTTCCATTAGAGTGGTTTTGATATTGTTCTACATTGTTCTTTTGGCAAATTTTGTAGTACTAGATATGTCTATCCCTCCCATCAAAGACTTGGCTTTATTTACAAAAAGAAGCATGGTTTTCTAAGGTAGTGGTTGTTTAAGGTAGGTCTAGGCTGTGTAGAGGGTCCCAGAATTTGCATTTCTAACAAGTTGCAAGCGACTGGATACCTCACCATTACAGTACCTGATGAGAACAACTTAGAGTAGGAAAGTTTTATTTGGCTCATGGTTTCAGAGGTTCTGTCCATAGTCAGCTGACTCCAAGGCAGAAACGTCATGGCAGGAGAGTATGACAGAGGAAAGATGCTCAGCTCATAGCAGCCGGAGAGCAGAAAGCAAAAGTGATAGGAAGGGACCAGGGACCGACATAGTCCCCACGGCCATCCCCCTAGTAACCTTCTTCCTTCAGTCGTGACCAACCTGCCTATCATCTTGACTATCTCCCAGTAAATCTGTGAAAACGATTAATCTTTCAAAGGGATGAATCCACTGATGAGGTCAAGGCCCTCACAATCCAATCACTTCACCTCTGCACCTTGCTTCATTGGGGGCCATGCTCTTAACACATGAGCTTACAGAGGAACGCTCTAGATCTAAATCCTAACATGCTATATTACAATAACCGCAAACACTTAACATAATGCTATCGATAGTCACTAGTTAGCCCTCGTCTAGTACTAGTGAAAATACAGTGCCCGTTTTAATTTGTTTCATCATTACAACAACCTGGGAAATAAACATATGTATTAGTCACATTCTATTGTTGAGGGGGCCTAAGTGCACTCAGCTGGCAGGTGGTGGAGCCAGATGACAGACCTGGGCAGGCTGGCAGAGCCTGGCTTTCACCCATATGCCCTGCAGCACTGAAGCCTGGCTCTTGCTCTGTAACGGAGCAGCAGCTGTAGAACTCTGGCCAGTTGGCACCATGTGGAATAAGAGTTCAGTTGTAGCTGCTGACAGGTTTTAAGAAAATTAAGAGAAACTAAAAATCTTAATTTTTATGTGTGTGTGTGTGTGGGGGGGGAGTGTTGATTTGTAGTTTTAGCACTGTTTCTTTTTTTAAAATTTTATTTATTTATTTATTTATTTATTTATTTATTTATTTATTTATTTTGGCATTGGGGATTAAACCCAGGGACATCCTAGCTTTGAGCTACTCCCTCAGTCCTTTTTATATTTAATTTTGAAACAGGGTCCCACTAAGTTGCTGAGGCTGACCTCAAGCCTTGTAATCCTCCTGTTTCAGCCTCCCAAGCATTGGGATGGATTACAGACATGTGCCTCTGCACTCAGCTTTCAATTTTTTAAGTCACTGGGCAGGTCAAAGAGAACACATTTGGGCCACTTTGAGTTGCAGACCTCCACACAGGCTCCTTGTCTACCCGGGAGGGCTACAGAGGGTCATGTGGTGGCCAGATATCCTGCTGGACATGGCTGAGACAGAATCCAGGCCTCGGCATGCCAGGTGTTGTGCTCACCTCGCAGCAAGGCAGTTCTCATGATTCTTCATTGCACACTTCTCTTTCAACCGCTCCCTCTACCAGTTGTCTCCCATGCCTTCTCCTTCTTTCCTCTCTTGTTTTTCTCAGACCAGGATGCCTTACTTGCCTAAGTTGTACCCCATTCTTCTCTAATTAAATGTTGATCCCTTCCTCCTTAGGATGAATAATGATTACAGTTTCCACAAGCATAAGAGAGCTATATCAGTAGATACTGTTGCCATTAAACTCATCCTTTATCACATCCTTAAAATTCCTTTGGTTCTGATCTCTTTTTGTGCAAAATAAGCAGCCTCTCTAAAGTTCTAGTCATGGACATTTTTGTTGTTGTTGCTGGGGATTAAACCTAGGGGCATTCTACCTCTGAGCTACACCCTCAGCCCTTTTCTTTATTTTTTATTTTGAAACAGGGTCTTGCTAAGTTTCTGAGGACCTTGGTAAGATGCTGAGGGTCTTGCTAAGTTGCTGAGACTAGCCTTGAACCTGCAGTCCTCTTGTCTCAGCCTCCCAAGTACTGGGATTACAGGTATGTGCCACCAGAGCTTGCCAGTACTTGAAATTTGAAGTTCTAGGAAATGTGGTTACTAACTGTGAGGCACTCTTGAAGTGGGGTCCAGAAGTCAGCTGGATTCAACCTCCAGCAGAAGATTCGTACTGTGGCTTGAACTGCAGCTCACATATCTGGCCTATCCAATCAGAAACACTAAGGTAAGATACATGTCAAGATTATATATCATCAGCCGGGCGTGGTGGCGCACGCTTGTAATCCCAGCATTCGGGAGGCTGAGACCGGAGGATCCGGGTTCGCGGCCAGCCTCAGCTACCTAGTGAGGCATTCTGCAACTTAGTGAGACTCGGTTTCAAAATAAAGAATAAAAAAAATAGGGCTGGGGGTGTAGCTCGGAGGTAGAATGCCCCTGAGTTCAACCCCCAGTACCGCCAAAAAAAAAAAAAAAAAAAAAAAAGATTATATATCATCAATTTCCTAAAATATGTAGGGCCTATTTGTCCAACTGGATCTTATTAGTAGTTTTTCTATTTTGCACTTGGTTAACCTTCAGGACAACCTCCCTGGCTGAGCTTCTTATAAGGTCAAGAGAGGCTTTTCCAGGCACTAGCCCTGCTGGGTCAATGGATAACAACCAGAACGCAGCAATCAGCCACATGGTGGAGGATATGAAGTCCTCTCCCAGAAGAGATGCCTCTGGAGTCAGGACCAGAAGCAAGTTCTCACAATATGCTGGATTAATCAACTCTTATTTTTTTTTTTCAAGATTTTATGGCTAAAAATGTGCAGTTTCATTTATAAGTTTCAACCTTCTGCTTACATGTAGAATTATTACCACATTTAGCAGTTACACTTCAGTCTATGAAATATCCTTGTAGCTTTCCTGAATGTGGTATGTATACAGATACCAGCTAAAATATCCCCTGTGGAAGAATGCTTAGGAAATTCATGACTTTCACATCAGTTTAATTCCTCAGGGCCAAACCTAACCTCTTCTGTTGAGGAGTTTAAGGCATTGAATGTAAAGGATCATTGCAGCTGAGAGACAGGAAGACTGAAAGGAAAGCAGGAAGACTAGGAAACAGGAGAGAGAAGTTGTTCTCATGACCTTAGAAAGGCCTAAAAACATAGAAGTACTAGTTTTAAAAATTCTAGGTGCTAAAGAAAAAATAAGAAAAGAAAAACTGTATTTGCTGCCAGTTCTCATTTCATTTTAATGAAATAACTAGTTGGTTCTAGGTACCTACCATAGAAAACATAATTATGGGCCATTACTTTTCACAATTTAATGATATAGTTGAACTAAATATAAAGCATTGATATGAGGCCATCAATTATTGAATCCCTTTCTGGATGAGGGCACACATGGATGTTCAAGTCCAAGTGAAGACCCAAAATATCCTGGAGAAAACTGGCAATCTTGTTGTGGTGACCATGATCTGCTTTCAGTTCTGCAAGGTCCAGAATTCAACTTTTTTTCTCTGTTGATTTTTACTATCTTTGGTTTACTTGTAATTATACATTGTAGTGAAGTTTAGAGTAATAGGAACATACATGCACACAGCTCTTGCAGAGGTGATTGGGTTCAGATATTATATTATATTATATTATATTAATTATATTATTTGTCCCAAATGTCAGCATACCTATTTACATAAAACAAACACTACCTGACATTAAGACTCAGATAGACCCAATACAATAATATTGGGACAAAATATCAGTAAAGACTCTTCAGGCTTAGAAGTTTCTATATATCAAATGGGCCTAGCAGACATTTACAGAATATTTCACCCAACAATAGCTGAATTCACATTCTTCTCAGCTCCTCATGGAACTTTCTCCAAAATATTACATATTATTATATCAAACAACTGACAACAACCAGATGCCAATGTCTCTGTGAGAAAGTATGATGACCTGTGTTAGCTAGTCAACACAATCTCTACTCTGTTAGAAGGTTTACATGGACAGCCAGATTATCAGAGAGCTACTTGATTAGCACAGTCTGAGCCAGAGAATAAGATGAGAATCTTTTAATATATTTATTTTTAATTTTTAAGCTTTTATTGGTGCATCATAATTGTCTCTCATAGTGAGATTCAAAGTGATACATTAATACATGCATGTGTGCTGCAGCCCTTCCCATCAACCCAGGAGACTGAGTGCTACAGCTCCAGAGACACACACAGCATTTGTCTCCTTTTTCTCTAGATTGGGTGCTTTTTCTAGACTGCTGGTGGCCCTTCCTACCTCAGATTGGTAAATACCACCAACAGGGCAACATTCTTCTGCATTGTTTTGCCTCTATTCGATTTCCCAGTTCTTCTTTGCCTATTTAAATTGGGAGATAATCTATCCCCAAAGGAATTTGATGTCCTTTTTTCTATTATAATGTATTTATATCACTGATTTATCCCATGTCTCCAGTTTCATGCAAAAGAAAGGATTTCCATTAGGCTAGTTCTGAACTTCCCCCTAAGGAGGAAAATTGATTTATCCTAAAGATGAATTTGAAGCCAGAGGAGGTGGTGCTGTAATCCCAGTACTTGGGAGGTTGAGACAGGAAGATCAATCGCAGGTTTGAAGTCAGCACACAGTAACTTAGTAAGACTATATTTTAAAATAAAATAGGGCTGAGGTTTTAGATCAGAGGTAGAATACCCCTGGATTTAATCTCCAGTTCAAAGGAAAGGAAGGGAGGGAGGGAAGGAGTAAGGAATTGAGAATCGGTCTCAATTAAGGGTGATTTTGTTTCTTCTGAGACCCCTCTTGGGATCTGCAGGCTAGTAAAAGGATAACAAATTCAGAGGCATTCAGAACAAGGTGTAGTTATTAGACCTAACACTCTTGTAGCCTCCTACACTGGTCACAGGAACATTCCGTGCACAGTGCCTGGTGACAGCCTTCTGAGAGCTCCGTGTGCCCCTTCAATTCCAAAACACTGGCACTGCTCCTTAGCACTCAAGCAGCACTAAGAACTCCACTGTTGCCCCTTATCACTTGATTTAAAACACACACACAAACACACACACACACACACACACACACACAATGATAGAGCATCTTGACTTCAGTGGAAATCAACTTGAGTTTGATAATGATGTCCTCATCATTTATGAAATCAAGACTTTAAGAAACACTAAGGTTCTTTACTGAATCCTAAAGAAGGTTAATTTCATATGGATGCCTTTGGTCTCCCCTTTTTAACTACTTTCTCCTCTTGCCAGTTAATGCCCGCAGGCATCTCTATTCACATGTTCAGTCCAGCTCTTCCCATTCCTTCTTCCTGGGCCTTGTTACCAGTTCTTCCCAATCCACCCTTTTAATTATAACACTTCCTTTAATCACTTTAAACCTCTTCTCATGTTCCTCTAACATCTCTGTGCCCTACCCTCAACCCCTTAGCCACCTTCAGGGAGAGGCATGACCTTCTAGCTCCAGGGCTTCCAGAAGTGGGAGTCGGAGCTTGCACCCTCCTGTTATGGGGTACGGCGATCCCCCAAATCGTGGGTCCTTGGTATTCGTGAAAAAAAGAATTTTAACATGTACCAGTCTAAAACAACAGGCAGGGTTTATTTCAGGAACTTGGGAAAGGGAAATGGGAAGGGGGGTAAGGCATGGAGGAGAAGGGCACGCCGCACGCCTCAGAGAGGTGAGTCGAGGGAAGAAGAGAGCCTCTTCCGGCTGGCCCCTTTCTTTTATCTCAGGAGGACGGGCATGGGAAGGGTTTTGGATCCTCCTCTTCCTCAGATTCAGGTGGGCGAATAGGTGGTTAGGTAGGCCCGGAAATTGCAGGTGGGGCGGGACTTCCGGAGATTAGGGCGTGGGCCTCAGGTGAGGCAGACTTCCTAAGAAAAAAACTCCCAAGGGGTGGAGTTAGCTTAACTCTCCAGATTTTAAAAAACTATATTTTCCTGGATTTTCCCAATACCATCCTTTCTACCTAACTCTTCGCTTTCTAGCCTACCTCATCACTCCCACTTCCAAACTGTTCTTCTACCTCAGTGTTCCTCCAAGCCTGACTCAAAGTCAGCTTGAAGTTTATGATATTCTGTTTTCTGTTCAGACTCTGCACCTCCAAGTCAAGCAGACCACACTTCTACCACTAGGTCTTTCTTCTCATGCCTCTAGCCCACACTATAAATTCTTATGTCAGTCTTTGTCATTACTAGATGAAGCTAATCTCATAGAAATGAAGGAATTTGCTACTCCTAGAACTGAGCAATTCTTAGCTTTGGTAGACTTACCAAATTTATATACAAAGGACACAATTTGTGATATAAACACACTTCTTAATGAAGTATTGTGTGCTCCTAATGAGGCGAAAAATGCAATCTAAGATTTTAATGGCTCAACAAATAGTGTTGAGAAAACTGAATATCTACATGCAAAAGAATGAAGTTAGACATTTAGTTATACTGTGTACAAAAATTAACTCCAAATGCATCAAATGCCTAGATGTAAGAGATGAAACTGGAAAACTCTTAGAAAAGAATACAAGGGAAAAACTATGTGATATTGGATTTAGTAGTGATTACTTGGATATGACATCAAAAGCCTGCATAACAAAAGAAAAATAAGTGAATTGGATTAAATACTTTTAACAATAAAGGACACTATGAACAGAATGAAAAGGCAACCCACAGAATGGGAAAAAATATTTTCAAATCATATATTTGGCTGGTTATGGTGGTATATACCTGTAATCCCAGAACTTGGGAGGCTGAGACAGGAAGATCACAGATTCAAGGCCAGTCTCAGTAAGTTAGTGAGACCCTCAACAACTTAGTGACAGCCTGTTTTAAAATAATAAATAAAAAGAGCTGGGAGTATAGCTCAGTGGTAGAATGTCCCTGGAGTCAATCCCCAGCACCAAATATATATATATGATAAGGGATAAATATCTATAATATATAAAGAATACCTATACTTCAACAATAAAGAAATGACATGACTTTGTATTAACCAGGGTTCTGCAGAGAAATAGAAACAATAGGATATATAGAAAAATATTTATTATAAGGGACTGATTCATGTGATTTTGGGGGTTGATAAGTCCCACAATTTGCTCTTTGTAAACTGGAGGTCCACCAAAGCTATTAGTGTAGTTCCAGCCTAGACCTGAGGCCTAATATCCATTGTAGCCAATGATGTAAGTCCAGTCCTAAGGTACAATAACCAGGATCACTGTTTTCTAAGGACAAGAGAACATGGGTGTCTCAGCTCAAGCAGAGAAAGCAAATGCACTCTTACTCTACCTTTTTGTTCTTTGCAGGTTCTTACAGATTGGATGACACCCACCCACATCGGTGTGGGTAATCTTTATTTGGCCTACCAATTCAAATGCTACTCTCTTTTAGAAACACCCTCACAGAGATGTGCAGAAATAACGGTTTACCAGATATATTCACCTCCCTTAGTTCAGTCATGGTGACATAAAATGTAATATGTAAGTACAAAGAAATGTTATTCCTACTTTTAAAAGAGGGAAATTCTGAGACATGAAAATCATGGATAAACTCTGAAAACAATATGCTAAGTGAAACAAGCCAGACACAAAAGAATAAAGATTGTGTAACTTCCCTTATGAGAGCTTAGAGTACTCAAATGTATAGAGACAAAACGTAGAAGGGCAGTTTCCAGGGACTGGCCAGAGAGGAGGACTTATTGTTCTTTATTTATATGCTTTTAGTGGTGAATTATACATCATAGTGAGGGTCAAAGTGATATGAACATACATACCCAGCACTTGGTATGTTTCCCTCTGGATCTCACCCTGCTACCTACCCATACCTACATATTAGTGAGGTTGGTAGTGATACTTGCATATGTGGACATAGCATTATTTGAACTCTTTCTTTCATCAGATCTTCTCCCCACCTTTCCTCCCCAACACCCTTCTATTATTTTACTCACCTCTCTTCTCATTTATTTAAGTTTTCTCTTGTTTCCTAACTCCTCTCTAGCTTCCACACATGAGAGAAAACATACACACATTCATAAGAGACTTACTATTTAATGTGTACAGTTTCAGATTTGCCAGGTGAAAAGAGTAGTGGAAATCAGTGGGGATTATAGTTGTACAAGAATGTGAAGGTATTTAATGTCAATGAACTCTACATTTAAAAATGACTAAAATGGAAATTTTTATGTCGTCTATATATTACCATGATAAAAACAGTCTACAGGGAATCAGTTCACTTCCATATCTAGGATACAATTCTTTGAGTTCTTACTGAAATGACTGTGTGATATGTATATTTCAATCCTTCATGCTAAAATCTAGCCTCATGAAGCTTATATTCCAGTGAATGGGAGATAAACAATAAATAAGACAAAAACTAAAATATAGACTTTATTACCAGATGATGAGTAATAAGGAGGAGAGTAAAATAGGAAAGTACCATGGGGAATATTGTATGTACTTGTATGTGCCTGTGTATGTGTGTGTTCAAATTTTAGATAGGATGGCCAGAGAAAGTCTTTACTGCAAGGAAAAAACTGAGAAAAACCTGGAAGAGGGTGAGGAAGTAAGTCCCATGCATGACTGAAGAAGGGAAGTGTTCTAGGAAAGGAGAAGAATAAAAGCAATGGCCCCAAGGCAGAAATATGCCTGCTATATCGAAGAATGTAAAGATGCTAGTGTGGCTGGAGCAGAATGAATGAATAAAAGATTGTTAGGAAACAAGTTAGCTAGCCTTGAGAATAAGAGAGAACTCAAATAAATAAAATCACAGGTGAAAATGGATACGTTATAACTGGTATCACAGACATACAAAAGTTCATTAGAAACTGTTATGAACAACTATATACCAACAAATTGAAAAATCTAGAAAAAAATAGAAATATTCCTGCACAAACTACCAAAATTGAATCATGAAGAAATAGAAAACCTAAACATACCAATAATGAGGAATGAGATTGAATCAGTAATAAAAAGTCTTCCATCAAAGAAAAGCCCAGGGCCTGATAGTGTCACTGCAGAATTCTACCAAACATGTAAAGAAAAACTAATGCAAATTCTTCTCAAATTATTCAAAAAAGAAATTGAAGATGAGGGAGTCCTTCTAAATTTATTCTTCAAGGTCAGAACAACTGTGCTACTAAAACCAGATAAGGAAAACAACAACAAAAATTGGAAATCAATACCCCGATGAACGTAGATGCAAAAACCCTCCACAAATTATTATAAAACCAAATCCAACAGCACATTAAACAGATCATTCACTATGATCAAATGAGACTCATTCATGGGATGCAAGCATGGTTCAACAAATGCAAATCAATAAATCTGGTTAACAGCTGGGTGCAGCAGCACACACCTGTAATCCTAGTACTTGGGAGGCTGAGACAGGAGGATTGCAGATTGGAAGCCAGCCTCAGCAAATCAGCAGGACTTTCAGTGACTTATGAAAGTAAAAAGGGCTGGGGGTGTAGCTCAGAGGTAGAATGTCCATGGGTTCAATGACCAGTACCAAAATAAACACAAATGTGATTAACAGAATAGAGCATAAAACCATTTGATCCCTTCAATATCCCTTTATAAAAATTCTCAACAAGAAAGGTGTAGGAAGAATGTACATCAACACAATAAAGGCCATATATGACAAACTCAAAGCTACTATCATACTGAATTTGAGAAAATGAAAGCTTTATCTGTAAGATCTGGAACAAGACAACAATGCCCTTTCACCACTTTTATTCACCCTAGTACTGGGAGTCCTAGCCAGAGCAATTAGGCAAGAGAGAGCAAGAAGGGGCATCCAAATTGGAAAGTCAAACTATCCTTTACAGATGACATGGTCTTGTATATAGAAAACCCTGGGGACTCCACCAAAAAACTGTTGAAACTAATAAACAAATTCAGCAAAGTTACAGGATCCAAAATCAACACACAAAAGTCAGTAACATTTCTATATGCTAATAAATTTATCAGATAAATAGAAACACAAAATAGAAGCATGGTAATTGTAGAACTGAAAAATATAATATTTTAATGAATAAAATAAAATATTTTTAATGAAGAAAATATGATATCTTTAATGAAAAATATATTTTTATAAAATTTTTAAGTCCATTTGCTGGACTTAATAGTGGGCTGCATCAATCATAAAAATGGAGTTGGTCAAATCAAAGAGAGATCTATGTAAACCAACAGAACTAAAGAAGACAGAAAAATGCATATAAAGATCAGAGCTCCGTTACCAATGAAATAAAATGAAATGGTATAAAAATAATTGCAGTCAAATAGGAAGCATATGAGATTCAAAGAGTGATAAGGAGGCAGAGGAAATACTTTTAAGTGAAAATAGCTGAGAATTCCCTCAAATGGTGAAATTCATCAACATCCAGATATGAAAAATCTCATTAAAACTTTTAGTAGCATAAATACACATAAATCCATGTCTTTTATGCAAACTCCTCCAGAAAATAGAAGAGGAAGGAATATTTCCTAATTCCTTTTCTGAGGCCAGCATTAGCCTTGTAGAAAACCAGTAAAAGGCATTCTAAGAAAACTGCATACCAATATTCCTCATGACAACAGATGGAGAAGGCTTAACAAAATCTTAGCAACTGTATATGAGAATATACAGTTATATATATAACATAACAATGTGGGGTTTATCCCAGTATTGCAGGGTTGTTGTAGCATTTGAAAATCACTCAGTGCAATTCACCATATTAATAGACTAGAACAAATGCATATGTTTATTTCAATAGATGCAGATAATGCATTTGAAAAAAATTTAACATTCATCTGTAACAAAAACTATAACAAACCAGAAACAAAAGAGAACTTCCTCTTCCTGGTAACTCCTTCATCTACAAAAACCTACACAGTACACTCACTAGCACAATAAAGAATCCTTCTTTCCTTTAATAAGTAAAAAAGGTAAGAATATCCACTCTCATCTCTTCTCTTCAACACAGTAGGTGCTAGCCAGTTCTATAAGAGAGAGAGGGAAAAAAAG
>PVLC010036122.1:0-15950 GCA_004027655.1 Graphiurus murinus
GCAAAAAAAAAAAAAAAAAAGATTCAAAAGACACTGGAGGACTGTTTAATAACTTTACTATGAGTTGGGCCACACTGTCACTCAGAACCTAAGCAGGTTCTACATATAACCACAAAAGAAAATTTTTAACTCATCTAGTCTAGCATATTAAATAGAACTTTCTGCAATACTGCATATGGTATAAAACTGTACTGTCCCATATGATTGCTATTAGCCACATGTGACTAGTAGCATTGGAAATATGGCTAATGCAACTAAGGAATTAAATTTTGAATTTAATTTTAACAAATTTTCATTTAAATGGTCACACATAGCTAGAGTCTAATGGATTGATTGGGAAGCAGAGATTCTAGTCCAACTCCTATTTTACAAAAGAAGAAAGGGAGCCCAGAGAGATTCCAAGCCTTGTGCAAAGTCACATCACTCAATGAAAAATAAATAGTACTAGGGCCATCTCCAGTCAGGTACCCTGTGTACTCAAGCAATGATGGCCAGTTCTTGGTCCACAAGAAGTACAGAGGGGCTCAAAGTAAAGTGAGACACATCAAGGCAACATCTTATGTTTTCCATAAAGCTCAAAAGGGATAGGCTTTAATATTTTATGGATCTTTATTGGCATTGTGATTTTCTCTGCTAGTGTACAAATTCAAAATATATCAATTTTAACCTATTAAGTAAAAAAGTAAAGAATTGACAACACAGTGTTGCTCTCTCTCTCTCTCTTTTTTTAAATTTAGACAGTCTTCAAAATCTACTCTCAAGGTCTTTTTTATTTTTTTTTTTTTTGCGGTACTGAGGATTGAACTCAGGGGCATTCTACCTCCGAGCTACACCCCCAGCCCTATTTTTTATTCTTTATTTTGAAACCAGGTCTCACTAAGTTGCGGAGTGCTTCACTAAGTAGCTGAGGCTGGCCGCAAACCCGGATCCTCTGGTCTCAGCCTCCCGAATGCTGGGATTACAAGTGTGCGCCACCACGCCCGGCTCTCGAAGTCTTTGAGTCTTAAATCCTAGATAGCCAGCTCCTTTGAGTGCAGTGGAGCCTATTCTAATCATAGACAAGAGATATGCTCCCAGAGAGAAGCCATTTCTTATATGTCATCCTAAACCTGCACAATGTCAATGAAATTGCTGGACACGTGATAGACATTGGAGTAACTCCTCACTGAACAGAATTTTTTAAGACTTTTACTGGTGTATTATATTCTCACATCATAATATAAATCACATGATAGTGATATACATGAATACAGCACTTAGCAGGTTTTCCTCTGGCTCCTTCCCCACCACCCCCTCCCCCATACAGGGAATTGAGATTAACATTGGTATTCTCACATATATACATAACATCAATGGAAGTGATTCCTTCATTGATTCTCCTTCCCCTCAACCCCCTTTTCCTAGACCACCACCCTGGCTCCACTGGAGTTTCTCCTCCATTATCTAAAGTTCCTTTCGTATCCTAATTACTCCCTAGCTTTCACATATGAGAGGAAACATATGACCTTTCACTTTCTGTGACTGGCTATTCTCACTTAGTATATAATAATGGTCTTCAGGTCCATCCAGTCTCCTGAAAATGACATTATTTTGTTCTTCTTTATTGCTGAATAGAATTCCATTGTGTATATATCCCATAATTTTGTAATTCATCTGTTGATAGACACCTAGGTTGGTTCCATAATTTGGCTATTGTAAACTATGATGCTATGAACATGGATATGCATATATTAGACTTTTAAAATGATGTCCCCTCTCATAATGCAAATCTGCAAGTTATCTGAGAAGTATATTAAGTTATTGTTAGTCATTAGCTCAAACCCACGTTAACCATGAGTACTCTAAACATATAACACTTTCTAATTCATGAAACATTTTCACCCACATTTTCTCACTGAATCTTCACTATATTATGAAAGCATAGAACAGAAAACTGCTAGAAATTCTTGTGTTGTGGTTAGAAGCCAGACGCGTAGCACTTAGAGGGTTGCCCAGGACTCGCAGGTAGGACACAAGGAATAAAAACTGTCACAGAGTTCTGGGGCTGTGGTCTTTATCTATGAGTGTATCTCAGAAACAGTGAGGAAATGAAAGATGGGGATGGGAATTCCAATAACCTCCAATTTAACAAGCATATATATTGAATACTTTCAGCATCCCAGGCTCCCAGATATTCTAGGGAACACAAAGATGAAAGATTCAGAATCCCATCCTCAAAATAATTCACCTGGAAAAATTGGGTGTGGTGACACACACCTGTCATCCCAACATTTTGAAGGTTGAGATAGGAAGATTGCAGGTTGGAGGCCAGCCTGAGCAACTTAGTGAGGCCATTAGCAACTTAGCAAGACCCCATTTCAAAATTAAAAGGGCTGAAAGTATATCTCTGAGGTAGAACACCCCTGGGTTCAATCCCCGGTACCAAAACAATAGCAAAAACAGCAACAACAATAATAATTCACCTGGGAAGACAGAAAACATGGCAAGTTTGGTGAGGGGGAAGGAGAGGAGTAATAAAGGAAGCAGGACTCATGGTGCAGTCCCAACAGTAAACAGCCAAAGTGATGGAGAGGGCAGGGGCCCCTTGTGTCCACAGAAGCGGGACTCCTTGGATTCTCAAGAGTGGAAAGTGACAGCAGGGACCCAGTGGCACCAATGCAAAATGAACTAACACTGAAAACCTGCATCTCCTGCAGCCCAGGCCCTCCCTTGAGTCCATTGCTCAACTGCACTTGCAAAAAATCTTATCTCACCTCTGCAGGGTGGATCCACAGACTTGATTGTCTGAGTTGGTAGGTGCTCCCTTCTGGGGAGGCTGCCACTTAGGGTGTGGCCCTAGCCACTCCCTGGTTGGTTAGTACAAGCTGCCTCCGGCGCTGCCAGCCCACTCTGGGCTGCACCTGCCAAAGCCAAAGCCTGTGTTGCCCTCCAGCCCAACTGAGAGAGCTCTTTGAAGTGTTTCATAAGCTTTGTCAGTGTTGGCTGGTATCGGGCACAGCTAGTTCTGTTGCCACATTCCCCAAAACAGCTGCCAAAGAAGAAGAGGTCTGGGGACCCTATTTTAGAAAGGGTGTCAGGGAGACAAAAAAAAAAAAACATGAAGGTCAGAGACATAGCCAATACTGAGAAGGAAGGAAGAAAATGTGCTGGAAATGAAGGCAAGTCTGTAAGAAAGGAGGCCAGGGACAAAAAAACCATAGAATGAATCACAGAGTGATTCCAAAGGTCTTGAGAAACTGTCTAGATCCTAGGCAGAGTGCGCCCACGTCCTGCCTCCAGGCTGGAAAGATAAAAAGCTCCTCAGAATCCATGAGATCTTTCCTCTTTGCAATATTCGTAGAGGGTGGGCACCAGCTTTCTCAGTTTGATATTCTATCAAAACTAATGGTGAAATGTGCTTCTTAGTACTAACTAGCCTATAGTCCCTTGCTTTAGAGTTTGTTTTCTCTGGCTTAGTCACGCAGGGCCTAGAGGGCCTCTGCCAGGTAATCAAGCCAGACGCCCATCCTTAAGATCATGGCCTCTTCCCAGTAGTCACACACGACCTTAACTATGATTTATGTACTCTTTCAACAAACATTCAGTAATTGCCTATGATATTTGAATCACTCCTACCCAGAGTCGATGAATATTTCTTTCTGAGATCAGTTGTTTGTAATATAACGAAATATAGCACAAACAGGATGATTTTTAAGAGAATCAGTCAGGTATGGGACTAACAGGTGAATGATACATACACAGGCACTGTCTAGTTGCAACTCAAATGCCCTTTATGGACTCTGCCCTGGGTTCCATCTGACTGTTCCCATGAGTCTAGCCTGTCCCCTGGCCCAAGGATGTCTCTCTCCAAGTTTGTGACTCCACCTCACTGTTCCTTACTCACAGCCAGCTTTCCCAGGAGCTCTACAAGACACCTAAAGAAAGGTGTTTTTCTTTTCCTCCTGCACACACTCTGCTGCCTCCCTTCAAGTCTCATGTTCTGTCTCTACTGAGCCCTATCTGTCTGAAATGTCCCTACATCCCAAACAAGATGCCCTTTCTGATCCAGGGTCCAACTCCTATAGAACTGATTTTCTTCTGGGTTCCTGTAACAAGCTCCTGTCTCCCACAGATCCCTAGCGATCTGCTTCATGAGGGCAGTGAGGAGAGGGATTACTGGGGAATGAACCCAAGGCTATTCAAACTCTATACCTCCAGTCCTATTTTTTTTTTTTTTTAATTTTGAAACAGGGTCTTACTGACATTGGAACTACAATCCTCCTGTCTCAGCCTCCCAGTATTGGGACTACAGGCATGCACCACCAAGCCCAGCTATTGTTTCCTTTTCTTTATGGTTTTATCTAGAACCTAGAGCCAGCCTGTCTTGTGATAAAACCAGAGGCATCTCTTGTCTGACCTTTGTCTATCAGCTCTTAGCAACCAGATTTAATCAGTTTGCAAATGTTCACTCATTCATTCATTTATTGGTTACCTAGATGCTAGAACAGTAAAAGAGGAAAGGGAGAGAAAGGAAAGGGAAAAAGCCAGCCCTTGTGCATGGGAGTCTGTAGGCCATTTGAGGGCAAAGACAAAAATATTTGTAATATGGCATAATTATTGTTTTGATAAGAGAAAACATACTGGCCAAACAATGTGAAGACTATCCATCCCATACTCAGACCCCACTCAAGAGATACCACATAGAGGTCTCTGGGCCTTAAATATTAATCATATTTTCATCCAATAGTATTTGTTTTAAAAACAGTGACTATTTTCTTCATCTTGAGTTATGGCTGTCACAGAGCCTCATATGCACCAAATGATCATATCATTGGTAAATCACTACCTCCCTGGTCTCTGTGCCTCTTCTGACCTGACCGTGTTGTCCCTTTCCCAGGATATAATCAGGAAAAAGTTGCCAAGGCCCTGTATGTTGTCTTTCCATTAGGTACTCTGGGAAGTTGGCTAAGGCTGATCCTAGTCTGCCACCACTTAATCCCAGAGGGTCCATTGAGGAAAACTTGTGCAAACTTGTGTTAGATTTAAAGACCTCTTAGAGCAGGTATACCTGGTTCTTACACGCTTCCCATATCCACAAGTACATAACCTTTATCCAGATGCAGAACTTAAACTTACTGAAGAATGTCCCATTTGGTTTGGCTCTCTTATAGATCAGTTTATCCCATGAGCCTACTTGGTTCTAATAAAAATGGTTTCTAAATTTTAATGATATCAGAATTACCTGGAAGCTTTGTAACTATGCAAATCATTAAGCCCAATACCCAAAACTCCTGATTCAGTAAGTCTGGGGTGGGGCCCAAGGAATTGCATTCCTGATAAGTTCCCACATGCTGATAATGTTGGTCCAGGCACCATACTTTGAGAACCACTGCTTTCCAAAAGCCAGAGTTACAACTTATTTTCAATGTGCAATTCCCATCATTTTTATCATTGTTATATATTGAGTTCCTCTGGACTGTGTAGAACTTTACAGAGTAAATCAAAGAGAAAATATAATTTGGCAATGACACAATTACTAAAAGGTTTATATTTCTATACATCATTCCAACAGCTGTGTTCTGTAACTTCTTCCTTCCCAGTGGATTTGGAAAATCCCATAAACATCCTTAAAGTCTTACTAGTCCCAACATTTTGTATGGCTCTCACCATCCCATGTTTCTCATGGTTACCAAAGCCTAAACTATCACTTCCTTTAACTGTTCTCACCACAAAAGAGTACAAAGAGCCTGGCAGGGGACTAACTCAGAACTTCTCAGTCAACATAGACCTTTGAATTAGAAGAAAACTAAGAGAATGAAAGTATAATATTTCTTTAGGATTGACTGCCCAATTCTCTTTTATCCCAGAATATTTTTTCAACCTATTATGAAATCTGTTATTTGCATGATTTTACAAGTTTTTAAAAGTTTATCCATTCCTGACAAAGCCAGCCTTTTGTCTTTCTTCTCTCATCTTCTGAGTGATTTCTGTCTCAGTAAAATTAAAAATAATTAACCTATACTTTTGCTGGCTTGAAGGGCTAGAGTCACATTTGACTTTTGCATGTGCTTGCGTATTAATTATGGAGTAATTTTTATTTGAATCACGATCTCTCTATCTGCCTGCACAACAACAAACATGTACATTCATTGTTATCACTGCTTGCATCAGAGAGCTATTAATCAATCATTAAAAATTGCTTCATATCATGCACAGGAGATTATTAATGTCTTATTGTTGAAAAGTTTACCTAAGCTGATGTTTTCAAAACTGCAACAGTCCATCATATCTGGCATATTTTGGTTTTTGTCTAATATACACACCTACTTTGTCCAAATGAAATTATCAAGTGACAAAGATCACACTGGGAATATACTGATGGAGAGATAGATGCACAGAGAATGTGTCTAGTTGAAAGCATCCAAATATGTTTTCATTGCCAAGAATCAGTGATGAAGACGTGTATTTAAAAGAAGCTGGGATGGTTTCATTTCAGATTTATCCCTTAGACCAAGATATTTCTATTTTTAAAAATCCTTATGAATATTTTTCATTTCCTATTTTGTTATTTGTTAACAGTTTCAAAGCTTTTCAGCGTCTTGGATTGTTCCAGGTGGGAGAGATTTCCAAGTTCTAACAATATGCATCATTCAACCTTCTAAGTAAGACTTCTTATTAAATTTTTTTCATCCCTCTATCTCCAGTGGCCTCTCTGTGTCTTAAAAGTAAAATAAAATAAAATAAAATAAAGCCTCAGAGGGGTCTCATGTAGTCATTAGAACATCAGCCTGGCTCTCTGGAGCTCTGGGTACAATCCTTTGCTCCAACATATGCTCTGAATTTGTCACTTACATTCTCAGTCCTCCAGTTTTCTCATCAGGAAATGAAGGCAATATTACTTCTTATAAGTGTGAGGGGAATGGATCTGTGTTGGGAAAATGTTTTTAAGTTCTCAGATGCAAACAGGTAACATGGAATCAGGTATTTGGCCAGTGTGAATCGAAGAAATATCTACTCTCAGAGATTATGAAGGGTGAGGTTCTGGCCTCGTATTATGATACTGATCCTAAGAAAAGGAAACAGGCCCTTAAGTCTTTGTGTCATGTTGCAGTGCTATTGTTTTTTCCTCACTTGCAAAAACAAAAAAAAGCTGTGGGGTGAATAAGTGACAATTATGTGCTCTCTGCTCAAGATGGAGCACAGTAGCATGTCATCTTCTGCTACTCCATGAGGAAATTTCCAGATCTTCTCCTATGTAAATGTATTAACAAGAGAAAATAGACTTTTGAAAACAATTAGGCAGGATGAAGAAGATCTGAAGAAATTAAGTTGACAAAAGAAAATCTTAACCATTTTCCTGTTGAGGATATTGGGGCTACAGAAAATATGCTCAAGTGAAATGGAAATTGGAAAGTATGTAGATGTATTTTAAATACATATGTACACATGCATATTTATACCCATGGAGATAGAGGAAATAAGAAATTAGATAAAAAGGAAAAAAATCTGTGAAAATCTGTTTTCTATGATGTTTTCTGGAAAGAAGGATAGGACCTTTCGGGAACATTTTAGTGTTAAACAATATCCCATCTATTGTCTCAAGGCAATTTGACAGATGGGAATTGAAAAGACCCAGGTTCAATTCCTTACTCACTGTCCTCACGATGACAGCCAGTAAGCATCATGGCCCAGTTTATCTTGCAAACCTAAGATAGTAATGATTTAATGAGTAGATATCGGTAAAAGTGGTATTCTTGTTAACCTTTGTTCCACAAAAAATAGACAGTGAAAAACTTTAGAAAGAGAGTAAATCTTTAAAAGCCTGATATATAGAAGGGGAAAAGGGCAAAAACATTTGTCAAACCCAAAGCCCCATAAGTTGAAAGAAAAATAGTAGTTGTATTCTAGAGTATAAGTAATATACTAAATATCCATTTAGCATTCTCCTAATTATACATAGATCATAAACATAGGGTGACAAAACAAAGTCAATGAATCAAAGAATGTTCCTTGGATGGAAACCCAGCAATTATCTAACACTTAATGTTCTGATGAGAGAAAGGAAGCTCAGTGAGTGACTTGCCCAAGGTCTCTCAAGTATTAAGGAGAAGGGGCTCAACAATTTGAATTTTATGAATCTGAACCCACTGCTTTTTCTACTGTCCTGTACCATCAATTTAAAAAGCATTGCTTCTAAGAGAGTCCAAAAACATAAGCTTAGCTCTGAGATTTGGGTCTGATCACTGTGTCGGTTAGCTCTCTGTTGTTTCTGAGTAAAACAACTTAAGGACAAAAGATCTCTTTTGGCTCATAGTTTCCAAGGTTTCAGTCTACAGTTGGTTGGTTCTGTTGCTTTTAGGCCTGTAGCAAGGTAAAAACATCATGGCAGAAGGGAATGACAGAAAAAGACTAGTCATCTCATGGCATCTATGAAGCTGAGAGAGAGAGAGAGACAGAGAGACAGAGAGACAGAGAGAGACAGACACAGAGAGAGAGAGAGAGAGAGAGAGAAGGAGCAGAAGCAGCCAGTGACAAGATATAGTCCCTAAGGGTATGTCACCAAAGACTCAATCCTTTAAACTAGGTCCCACCTTCTAATGTTTCCACCACTTCCCAATAATGCCTTCAAATTATGAGTCCGTCAATGGATTAGTCTGCTAAAGAGGTTATAGCTATCTTCATCCAATCATTTCCCAAAAGGCCCACTCTGAACGTTGCTGAACTGGTGGCCCAACATATGGGGGACATTCCCGAGTCAAAGCATAACAACCATAAATATAGAAATGTTCACTCTCAGTTTCTCTATTTAAATTTTTTCATTAAACAGTTCCAGTTATTTAATTTGAC
The DNA here is from genome assembly GCA_004027655.1 of Graphiurus murinus. NCBI lineage: Eukaryota > Metazoa > Chordata > Mammalia > Rodentia > Gliridae > Graphiurus > Graphiurus murinus. The sequence goes on from PVLC010036122.1 coordinate 8,827, forward strand.
ATAGTGAGAAATTAACATAGCTACCTTTAATAAGGATGCTGCTATTCTCCTGGGCACAGAGCTAGATGACTTTCCTCATCCACCCTCACAGCTACGTGTGCCCATATGATTGATTCCAATCAATGAATTGTGAGCAGAAGTGAGGCTTGCCAGCCCCAATCAGGCCTATAAAAACCTCCCACTTGCTACCCAGCATGTTCTTTCCATATTCACCAGCTCAATACAAGTGAGCATGGTGTCCTTAACAATTACAAGTTGTGGATGGTAGAGCCACAAGATGGAAGAAATCTGGGTCCCTGAACCTCCACTTGGAAGAAAGGCACTCCACTCAACTTGAACATTCAGTTTAAACTTCCTCTGTGAGAGAAACAAATTCCCTTTATGATAAGGAAGTAAAAGCATTGTGTCAGTTAATGGTACCTTTGCTAATGTACAAACTCAAGCACTATATACGTAGAAGATATATATATAAATCTAGTGTTGCAAATGCTTGTGTGGCTTTCTTCCATCTGTAGTGGACATGTGGCATTCTTCACAAAACCTTGATAAAAAGCCATATATACATAACATTGGCTTTTAGGAGAGCTCATCACAACATGAAAATAATTCTATTGTTGATGGCAATTAAATGCATCTCTAAATATAAGATGTGCATGATTCAAATGAAAAGGAGTAAAAGTTTTAGGACATGTAGATAGTTTTAATTCAGCTAGAGCTGCCTTATGGTTGCCTCATGCCTCGTATTTCTAATTACATACAGAAAATTTGGTCATCAAATTAGGCTTTAATCTGACAATTTCAAAATCACATAAATTAATGGACTAAGTGAGGACACGTGGTATCTGGATGATTTGAAATGATGCATACTGTAAATGAAAACAGATCATTTGCAGATGCCCATTTTAATAAACAGCTCTATAGTTTCTACAATCAAAGATATTGCAAAGATAAGTCTAAATATGGAAATACAGAGACATATGTGTGACTTCAGACACAGGAGGGTGGATTTTTGTGACATGTGTGAATTGTCTGTTGGAAGCTTTTTTGTTTTCTTGTTCTTACTTTTATCTTCTGCCTTCCCTGTAGCAGCTCTGCTGCTGGGATATAAACAGTAGCCATATTTCTTACTCTTGGCTCAGGTTTTCTTTAGGTTCAAGGTGCATTCTTCATTCTTAATAACCAGGAGGAATTATTAACCTATATCATAAAGTCATATTATTCTCCTATAAGGTCAAAGGGCTTTTGAAACTCTGCACACTAAACATCTGACCTTAAAGAAATTTTACATATGTCAAACTCTCCACAGAAGGGTCTGAAATTATCCTGAAACTAGTCTATGCTGTATGGATAAATTCAAATGCGTATTTAGAAAGTACAGTGGCAACATTTCAACTCGGTGGTTATTAAACTCGATTTGCCTAAATCCCTGCTGATGGATTTATGTCCCCTGTCTCTTAGGAATCAAAAGATTCTCCAGAGAATAAAATAAGCTAAATAAACATCACTAGACTGAATGGATGGCCTAGTACAATTCTGTCTTTACTGAGATATCCAGCAATACAAGCTTTGAGAGTGAAAAGAGAATGAGTATTTGTTAGAAATTTTACGTAGCTATTTATGATTGCAAGAATAACACCATACTCACATGCTGTGGACAATTAGAGACTTATTATTTAGTAGGACAGTTCACTTGATAATATCATGTGAGTTCACCTAAATAGACAAGTTTTCCCTGTGTGAAATGGATGAGAATCTAAAGACTGAACTTTTGCTGCTTCTATTCAGTATCTCCCAGGAAAACGGATTGCTCCTAACTTGGTCTTGCCATGCAGGGACAACTCAGGGGGATGTGACCAAAAGAAAGCTTTTTTTTTTTAATAGACAATTTCACTTTCTTATCTGTATATTTCCATTACAAAAGAAAGAGTGCTTTTGAGGGCCCACATCTTTGAGTCATGAACAACATATAAACGATATTTTTCTTCTGAAAGCACCAAGATTAACATCAGCAATACCATGATCATAGAGTTAAAAATTCCATAAAGAGTTGTGGGATGGGGGGTTAAGAATTTTCTCATCATTGTGGTTTATCGGTCATCTAATTTGCATTTAACCCATTTAAAAAAGTAAAATGCATAGCTGCACACATTCACTTGCCAGGAACTTTATATCCAGGGACATGAACTAGAAACGTTTTAAATGATTGCATGCAGTGTGCTTTCTGATGCTTAAAAATGTAATCTGTCACAAAATCATGTGGCACCACAATGGCATCATTGGTTAAAGAGGTGGACTACTGGACTGGACAGCTGCCCGTGGACAGCTATGTGTGACTTATGAAAGCATAGCCATATTTTTTTCCTAAGTGTCTATCAGAAACACAGTCTTGGACAGGAGCCTCCTGAAAGTAGATGTCAGAGAAGATGCTAGCTGCTCTAGGGAAAGTAAACAATGCCTATTTAACCTAAAAAGTAAGCCCCATTCCCTGTGTCTGAGGTTGTAATGTTAAGAACTATGTGGCTAGTTCTAGAGAGATGGCCATAGACTCAAGTAGCTTTGATTTCATCTCTTAAACATCATTAGCTTCTTTCTTTTAAGTCAAATTTTCATAATCAAGTCCATATTTGAAAAAGCCCTTTAAGAAAAAAAGAATATATAAAAATAAACATATAAAAATGTATATGAACTACAAGCACGAAGCTATAAAATTGAATTCTAAAATTGCATTTAAAATAACATTACAGCCGGGCGTAGTGGGGCACGCTTGTAATCCCAGCATTCGGGAGGCTGAGACCGGAGAATCTGAGTTCGCAGCCAGACTCAGCTACCTAGTGAAGCACTCCGCAACTTAGTGAGACCCTGTTTCAAAATAAAGAATAAAAAAAACTATAGGGCTTGGGGTATAGCTCGGAGGTAGAATGCCCCTGAGTTCAATCCCCAGTACCAGTACCGCAAAAAAAAAAAAAAAAAAAAAAAAAAAAAAAAAAACCATTACTCTGGGTGTGGTGGTGCATACTTGTAATCCCAGTACTTAGGAGGCTGAGCCAGGAGGATCGCTGGTTCATGGCCAGCCTCAGCTACTTAATGAGGCCCTCCACAACTTAGTGAGACCCTGTTTCAAAATAAAAGGATAAAATGGGGCTGAGGGTGTAGCTTGGAGATAGGATGTCCCTGGGTTCCATCCTCAGTACCCGCCTTCCCCCACCAAAAAAAAAGCCTAATTGCAAGGCAAGTGTGCTGAACCACACCTGTGATCCCAATACTTGGGAAGCTAAGACAGGAGGATCACAAAGTGAGGCTCTCAGTAACCTAGCAAGACCCTGTTTCAAAACAAAACATTAAAAGAGGTATAGCTCGGAGGTAGAATGCCCCTGGGTTCAATCCCCAGTACTGAAAAAAAAAAATTAAAAACTACATACTTAGGAATAAATTGAATAAAAGATGTGCAAGACCCCTTACAATATTACAAATTACAAAATATCACTGAAGGAAATTAAAGAAGACTTAAGTGAATGAAAAGATATACTATAGTCAGGGATTTTAATTTTTAATATTATTATCAATACTATTAATATTATTTATATTGAATATTAATATTATTAGAAAGTCAATTCTCCCCAAACTGATCTAGAGATTCAATGAAGTCACAATCAAATTTTTTTGTTTGTTTGTTTGTTTGTTTGTTTGTTTGTTTGTTTTGTGGTACTGGGGATTGAACTCAGGGGCGTTCTACCTCTGAGCTAAACTCCCAGCCCTATTTTTTATTCCTTATTTTGAAACCAGGTCTCACTAAGTTGTGGAGTGCCTCACTAGGTAGCTGAGGCTGGCCTCGAACCTGGATCTTTTGGTCTCAGCCTCCCGAATGCTGGGATTACAAGCGTGCACCACCACGCCCGGCTACAATCAAATGTTTTTATCATCAAGAAAAAGGTATTTTTTTCCAGAAGCTAACAATCTGATTCTAAAATTTAAATGATAATAAAACCTAGAAGAAATAAAACAGTCTTGAAAAAGATGATAAAGGGTTCTACTTGTCTATTGATTTGTAGATTTTTTTCTAAAGCTACAGTAGTTAAGACAGTATGGCAATAATAAAGGATAGACAAATAGATCAATGCAACAGACTAGAAATCCCCCAAATAGCTCGCCCACACACACACTCTCAATTAATGTTTGACAAAGATGCCAAAGCAATTCAATGGTAAAAGGAAAATCTTTTTTAAAATTGCTGGTGAAAGACCTGAATAGCCATATGATAAAATAAATATACACAAATAGTAATTTGAGATGGACCATACACCTAACCATGAAAGCTACAACTACAAATTTGCTAGAAGAAAATTTAGGAGAATATTTTTATAACCATCATGTCCAGAAAATAAGTTTTAAAGAGAACACTAAAAAGCATTAGTCATAAAATAAAATGATAAATTTAATTATCATTAAAAATATAGATATCTGCTGGGTGTGGTGGTGCACACTTGCAATCCCAGTACTTGAGAGGCTGAGACAGGAAGATGGCAGGTTCAAGAACAGTCTCAGGAAGTAGTAAGACTCTCATCCTAGCAAAGCCATTCTACCTCCAAGCTAGGTAGGTAGGGGCATTCTACCTCCAAGCTATAACCCCAGCCCTATTTTTTATTCTTTATTTGAAAACAGGGTCTCAGTAAGTTGCAGAGTGCCTCACTAGGTAGCTGAGGCTGGCACCGAACCTGGATCCTCCGGTCTCAGCCTCCCAAATGCTGGGATTACAAGTGTGCGCCACCACACCCAGCTCATATGTGGACTTTTGATATGCAGATCTCTTATTCTCTCTCTCTCTCTCTCTAAAAAAAAAAAAAAATATATATATATGTATATACATATACATATATATATATATATATTCTCTCAACATTTTCTCCTTTCCCTATAGTTGTGTGTGTGTAATGACAAAAGATTTTTATCCAGCATATATAAAGAATTCTTATAATTTGATAATAAATAAATTACTCATTTGAAAACAATGGTAAAAGACTTAATCAGACACCATAAAAATTCAGTAAACACATAAAAACCTGTTCAACATCACTAGTCCTCAAGGAAATACAAATTAAACCTCAATGATATATCTCTTCTCATCCACCACAATGGTTAAAAGTACAAAGATTGGCAATATTAAATGTTGACAATAATATAGTATAACTGGAATCCTCGTATATTGGTGATGAGAATGTAAAATGGTACATGCCCCTACTCATCAATCTCATTCCTAGAGTTTTACCAAACAGAAATGAAAACAGATGTATACAAAAAAGACTGGTACATAAATGTTTATAGCTACTTTGCTCATAATAACCAAAAACCGTCGAAACTTAAATGTCATTGAATAGGAGAATGGATAAACAAATTGTGATAAGAACATACATTATAATATTACTCAGCAATTAAAAGAAACAAACCTCCAATCCACACAATATGGATCTATCTCATAGCCATTATGTTGAGTCATGAGCCAGACACAAATGAATACATAGCATATATTTCCATTTATATGAAGTTTAAGAACAGACAAAACTAATCTATGGTATTGGAAATCAGAATAGTGTTGCCTATGGGGGATGGAAGTTGATTAATGGAGAGCTCAGGGGAAATTTCTGTTGAACATGTTCTGTTTCTTGACAAAGATGTTTGCCGTATATGTGTGTGCATTTGTCAAAATTCATACAATTGTCTTCTTACCATCCAAAGCATGCCCATTTTATCTTAAAAGAATGTAAGAAATAACAATCATGTTGGAAAAATACACGAGAGGAGAACTCAGCTGCTACAGACTTTCTAAAATCCCCCCCCCTGCTTTCTCCAGGCTGAGTATTGCTTCTTTATCTTCCCCCCACCCCTGCACTCCCTCTATCTCACAAATCTACCTAGTCTTTAAAAGGTGGACTCACCTATAAAACATTAATATTACAGAGGAATAGCCATAAACACAAGAAGAAGGTAAATAAAATACGTTTTATTTAACATTAATCCAACTTCATTGCAAATATTTGAAACATTTCAGAATTTAGTTCATTGTGTCTCTTATCAGGTGATGATGACTATGATGATGGCAAGTCGTTAGTACTTGTATAGTGATTTATGTTTGACAGAGTGTTTCTAATACATGATAGTAGATATGTCTTGTTGCTCTATTAAAATCGACATCCTCAATTTGTTGGTTTTCTTCTCTAGGTGTTTTAGCCTTATTGGACTACTTTTACTTTTAGCTAATGAACGAATACTTAAGAATGATTTGAAGCTAGACATGGTGTAATCCCAGTACTTGGGAGGCTGAGACAGGAGGATTACAGTTTGGAGACCAGCCTTGTAATCCCAGTACTTGGGAGACTGAGACAGGAGGATCACAGTTTGGAGACCAGCCTTGGCAACTTTGTGAGAGCCTCCTTCAAAATAAAAAGGGCTTGGTATGTTGATCAGAGGTAGAGTACTCTTTTTTGTACTAGGTATTCATCCCTAGTACAAAAAAAAGAAAGAAAAAAAAGATTTGATTATACATATACTCATACCTAAAAACCAAAATAATCTCTTTCATTTAGCTTTTATAATCACAAAAATCAATTCTGTTTTACTCCTTGAAATTCAATATTCAATGAGTTGGAGACATATCAGATGGCTAGGTATTTAGGATCCCTTTTGTTACTAATTTATTTACTAATTATGACTTCACCACAGACTGGGTGTTGTCTAGATATTGGAGGTTCATAGTAAGTAAATCCATAGTCCTTGCTCTCATGGATGATCTTGTAACAGAAATTTAAATAATGCAATACAAGGATGACAGTGTAAATAAAGGCATTTCAAAGGTGTTATGGGAGTCCAATGAAGTAGCTGTTAACTGGGTAAGGAATTCTTCGTAATGCAGTGACGTTTAAATAAACAAAGATCTTCTTTCCCTATTTTTACCCCTTTGATTTCCTTCTCTTGCCTTATTGCTCTGGCTAGAGTCTCGAGTACTATATTAAAGAGAAGAGGTGATAATGGACATCCTTGTCTTGTGCCTGTCTTTAGTGGGAACTCTCGCAGTTTCTGTCCATTTAATATGATGCTGGCTGTAGGCCTATTGTATATTGCCTCTATGATTT
>PVLC010036123.1:0-15983 GCA_004027655.1 Graphiurus murinus
GCTGACAATGATTTCTTAATATGTGGATAAAATGGACTTCATTAAAATTTAAAACTTTGTGCATCAAAAGACATCACCAAGAAAGTAAAATGGTAACCTACAGAATGGGAGAAACACTTATCTGGTGAAATGTTTGTACCCATAATATATAAACAACCCCAACAACTCAACAATAAAAGGACAAATAACCCAATTTCCTAAGTGGGCCAAGGATTTGAATAGGCAGTTGTCCAGAAAAAATATAGAAATGATGGATGGACACCTGAAGTGATATTCAATATAATCGGTCAATAGGGGAATGCAAATCAAAATTATAATGATACACCACTTCTTATCCAATAGAATGGCTACAAAAAAAAAAAAAAAAAAGGTAAAAGCAGGTGTGGTGGCACACGCTTGTGATCCCAGTACTTGGGAGGCTGAGACAGAAGGATCCAAGTTCCTGGCCAGCCTCAACTACTTAGTGAGGCTCTCCACAACTTAGTGAGACCCTGTTTCAAAATAAAAATAGGGCTGGGAGCCTGGCATGGTGACCCATGCTTATAATCCTAGTACTTGGGAGGCTGAGACCACAGGATCTGGGTTTGTGGCCAGCCTCAACTACTATCTAGTGAGGCTCTCTGCAACTTAGTGAGGCTCTGTTTCAAAATGTAGAATAAAAAATAGGGCTAGGGTATAGCACAGAGGTAGAATGCCCCTGGGTTCCCTTCCCAGTACCACAAAATAAAAATAAAAATAGGGCTGGGGGTGTAGCTCAGAGATAGACTGTCCCTGGGCTCAATCCCCAGTACTGCAATAATAATAATAATAATAATAATAATAATAATAATAATAATTGATTGTTGGCGAGGATGTGGACAACTTGGGACTCATATGTTATCAATGGAATTGCAAAACAGTGCAGCAACTCGGAAACATCTTAGGAGTTCTTCAAAATATGAAATAGAGAGCCACCGCAGGACCTAGCATTTCTGCAACTAGCAACGCACCCAAGAAAAAAATGAAAATGCATATCCACATAAAAACTGGCCCACAAACGTTGATAGCTGCGTTATTCATAATAGCCACAGTGGAAGCAGCCAGACTGTCCCTTGGAGAAAGTAAAGAGGCGCAACACAAGACATGTCCACGCGGTGGAACGTTATCCAGCAGGAAGATGGAGGGGATGCTGGCACACTCTGCAACGTGGTCGATTCTGAAAGCTTGTTAAGTGAGACCACCTAACATCTGCTCCCGTTCCAGAGGGCGCAGAGAGAGGGAAACAGGCTAGCGAGCTCCGGGGGACAGGGAGGGATGAACAGGAGGTAAGAATGTTCAACGTGAGACCGTGGGGCCACTCGCCCAACCTTGACTGCACTAAAACCACTGAGCTGCGCGCTTAAGATGGACAGACCTGGGGCATGCGGAGAGGATCAATAATGCGGCTACTTACACAGCGAGGCAGCACCTTCCACCCGTCAGAACGGGAACGCCTGCAGCGCTGACGAGGCAGCCCGGCGGTAGAGCCCTGTGGGCTGGAGGTGGCTGTGCAAACTGCTATCACCTCTTTCAGAGGCAATTTTGTCATTTCTATCATATTTAAAATTCTGGCACAAAATTTCCAAATCTAGGAAAATATTCTACTAGTAAAACTCGTACATGTGCACTAAAGATTTGACAGATCTCTGCAGGTAATAAAGAAGGATCTAAAAGATAAATTGTTGGGCGGGCCTGTAAAATTTGAATTCGGTCTATGGCTAAGAGTACTCATGCTCTTCATCTTCTAATTTATTCATGTCAGGGGAAACTGGGTGTCGAATTTATGGAAACTCTGTACTGTTTTTGCAACATTTTTTAAAGACAGATACTATTACAAAATAAAACATTAAAAATTCCACAATAGCGCTGGAGTAAATTTTCGTGCTGTCAAAATATAGCCATTTCAATGGGAATGAGCAAGGAATCCAGGAGCACTGCCACCAAATTCAGAAGCACTCCGGAGTATAGAGAACACCTCCAGCACGCAGGCACGAGCAACTCCAGTGACACTTGCAGTATGAATTTCGTTTGCACACTGTCAGGTGTGTATCATATGCTGTTTTGAAATTTTGCATCTGTTATTTTTATTATAGATTATTCAAAGGAAAGTACATAGGAAGCACACAGAAAAAAAGACACCGCAAATTTGACGCACTTTTATGAGTCCACAAGTCTCGCTGAACCCGTATCTGGGTGTCAGGACTCAAGCTATTGATTTGATGAAAGTTACCGTGTTGGCAAACCTGTCAGCTCCCCAGAGGGACCTTCTACTCCACTGCTGGGCGTAAGCAAGGAGAAGGATGCTTCTGCTGGGTAGGATCAAGTCCTCCAGGGAGCAGGACGCTTGGAGCCGATGTCCTTTCTCGGGAGATGCCATCTGCCCGTTCAGGGAGGTGCAGGGACGTCTCTCTCGCCTCTGGGCACTGGTGCCAATGCTTTTGTCGGTCCTGGTGACTCACGGCTTCTACTGGGAACTGTCACCAGTCCCTAACAACCACGCATGGCTTCCCTTCTCAGCATTCCTATGAAGCTGACGCTTTCTTCTTGCTCCGGTCTTTGTGTGATACAGGCAAAAATCTCCACGGCGTTCATCAGCAACGGGGGGTGTGGACTGAGCCCCAAGGACAGCCATGAGCTACTGCGGACCCAGGCCCTCAAGCAGCCAGGCCACTCTGCGCTTCCTCCACCCTAAGGGAAGCATGGCAGCCCCAGCTTACTTCCTGTCGGCTCCTCAAAGCTGCTGCCTGGCCCCCAAAGAACAGAACGGACGCTGGTGGGTGGAAGGCCAAGCGGCTGCGGCCAATGTGGTCTCCTGGTGTGTTGTTTTATTTTGTGTACTGGGGATTGAACACAGGGATGTTCTACCTCTGATCTACACCCCCAGCCCTGTTTTATTTTAGTTTTTTTTTTAATTTTGAAACAGAGTTTTGCTAAGTTGCTGCTAGTCTCACCAAGTTGCTGAGGCTGGCCTCGAACCTGCACTCCTCCTGTCTCAGCCTCCCAAGTACTGGGATGACGGGTGTGCACCTCTGCACCCGACTTGGCCTTCTGGTGCTTGATGCTGATGTTGAACATCCCGTAACAGCCTGGAAGAGAGCAAGACAAACAGCCACAGCACATCCGCTGACGGTGGGGACGAACTGAGCCTTCTCCAGCCAGCCTTGGTTTAAACCACACTGACCGGCTCCCGGGGGGTCCTCATCTCGCCACCCCTCTCTTTCTGTCTCTCTCTCTCTCTCTCTCTCTCTCTCTCTCTCTCTCTCTCCAGCTGTACAATTTTTTCCTTTCTCTCTTCCAGAGCTCTCCCCTTTTCTCATCTACAGTAATGATTCTTCAGGCTTCCCGGCTGCCAAACCCTCTTCTGCATAGCCTCAGTCTACTGTGTGATTCTACAGCTCATCCATGTCCCGACAGCACCTGGATGTGCGTCTGTGACCCCGGCCGGCCTCCGTACTCCGGTGCTTGCCACACGCCTGTCCACACCGCCTGACCGCATCCAGCTTGACAGTTCTGCAGGGAAGTCCGTTCTGCCCCCGACGCTCCCCTCCTGCTGTCCACCTCGGGTGGCGCCTCTGTCTGCTTCCTGTTCACGACAGGCCCGGGTGCCTCTTACCCTCGCCCCTCTCCCCTCACACACTGAACCCCACTCCTTCTTCCCCATCTACCTCCATCCTGGGAGCGTCACTTGCTGAGGAGCCCGGAGGCTTCAGGGAGTCAGGACCACAGAGGGGCTCTGCCGGTGTCACTGTGTGAAGGGCAGCAGGTGCCATGACGGCCATCCCCACCAAGTGCAAAGGGCTCTCTCTGCCGGGGAAGGGCCACTAGACTTAGGGGTGCCTGGACGTGGGGAGAAGGTGGGATTCCTGGGGCGCAGGAGCACTCAAAGGGAATGGCACGGGGCGTCACTGAGCCGACACCCATGCGCTCTGTCCTCCGGCTCAGGGACAGTGTTGCCTCTGTTTTCCCAGCTACTTGGCTGCAAGCTCTACCCCGCCCCCCCTTGGGGAAGACGGATTGCCAGCAGATGACAGGGTGTGACAATTAGCACCTTCCCTGACAGCTGAGTCCAGTAAATCTCCTCTAATCACAAATTCCAAGAGGAATGAAGAAGGGTAAACAGCTGGGACGCACACAGAGTATCTGTGCAGACGTCCCCAGGAGCAGAGCTCCGGCCCTCCGGCCGTCAGTGGACAGACGTGGCGGCCGGAGGAGGGTGGGGGACCGGCCCTGACCTGCAGCGCAGGATGGGAGTGGAGGAGCTGAGTCAGGGGAGGGGTGCTTGGCGCAGCCAGTGCCACCAGGACAAGGACCCTTTGTGGGCAGGAAGGGCTGAGCGTGGGAGGGGACGCACGGCCGTGAGCGGCCAGCAGGCTCCCGGCTCACGCCTCTTCAGCGCCTTCTAGGTGCCCGGAAGTGGGAGCTCAGACCACACACATTAGTTATCAGTTAATTAATATTAAATGTGCATCATTAGTGAGTAAACACTACATCTGAAATAGTTTCCCATCGGCAAAGCAAATAGGAAGCAAATGTGTAATAGGTGTGTGTATGAATGTGTCTGTTATGTGTGTGCGTACGAGCATGACTAACCACGTGACAGATAGGAATATCGAATATGAATATTAGGTATGTATAAATGTGTGTGTTGTACGTGCATGTAAGTATGTATGCACATATATGTATGTGTGTGTCTATTGATGTGCATGTGTATGCTGCATGCTTACACACACTTACATATACTTGTGTGCAAATGTATATATATATATATGTTACATGTATACTCTATGAGTAAGTAAATGAGTACATCATATATAAATGTGCGTATGTGTGTATGTGTGAATGTGTATATTGTGTGCATGTGTGGACATGTAAATGTGCGTGGATGCATACATGCATAGATATTCATGCGTGAACGTGTATGCAAACTGAGATGTGTTTACGTGGGCATGTACTTGTACGTGTGTGCCTGCACAAGTGTGGATGCACATCTGAAATATGAATGTGTGTACGTGTGCCATGGATGCTTGAACACGCATCGTGTGCATACATACGTGAATACTGGTAAGTGTCTATGCAGTGGCTGTCATGGGACCACTTCTTGTACCCATCACCCACAGCACTGCGGTGCATGGGGTTCTCCAGGCCCCCACCCTCCCTGGGGGACGGTGTCCTGAGGAGGCTGGCATCCTTTGACGGCTGCAGCAAGCTTTGCAGGGCAGAAGAGGTTCCCATGGGCCCAGGAGGTCCAGCGTGAACTGGCTGGCACCGGTGGCACGCCTGCCCCGGCTGCCCTCTCCAACCCTTCACTGTACGTCCCCAGATTCCGTTCGCACTTAAATTTCTCTAGCTATGTCGACATATACATAACACGCAATGGACTGCGTTATTTAATTGTAGAGTTTTGTGAGTTTGCTCATTATACTTCCCGGGAAGCTGTCGCCGCCATCGACAGTGAGTGTGACTCCATCCAAACCTGTCCTCAGGAGCGTTGGTGAATCAGCTCTCCTCCACCCTGCGGGCCCACAGGCATGTGTCCTCAACTAAATGTCAGTTTGCATTCTACACCACTTTGTAGAAATGTGACGAGACATTGCGCTTTTCATTGTCTGGCTTCTTGTACACCACATAATTATTTTCAAATTTTGCAATGCTGCCCTATGTATCAATAGTTTGTTACTCTTTATGACTGAAGAGTATTCTACTGTGAATGTCCCAAGATATACTTGCTCATTGATCTGTTGATGGACATTTGGACTGTTTTAGGTAACCTGGTGTGCAACATGAAGTCTCTCTGAACAGTTATGTGTCCATATATCTGGGAAATAGGATTTTCATTTCCTTTAGATAAATATCTACGATGGAAGGGCTAGGCCAGAAGGTAGATATCTATCTCTAATTTTTTAGAAAGCTACCAAACATTTTCTAAAGTAGATGTAGAATTTTACATTGCTGCCACCAAAGTGCGTGGAGAGTTACCACTGCTCCACGTCTTTTTCAACACTTAATATGATCAGTCATTTTAATTTTAGCCATTTTGGTAGCCATGTGGTGTTTTCTCTTTGTAGTTTCAATTTATATCTCCATGATAATTAATTATGCTGAGCATATTTTATTTGCTATCTGTATTATCTTATTTTGTGGCCTCTCTAAATCTTTTGCCCATTTTTATAAATAATCTTATAATTTAGCAATGAGAGTTCTTTTATCAGATATATATATATATATATATGTTACAAAGTGGATAGACATTTTTTACAAATATTTTCTCCTTCTTGGTGGCTTGGCTTTTAATTGTCACGGGATATATTTATCTTGAAGAGCAAAATGTTAGTTTTAAATGTCAAATTTATGGCTTTTCTTGCCTTATATAGTTTATGGCTTTGGGGTCCTATTAAAAAGAATTTTTTTCCAAACTCAAGAACTCTAGAATTTTCTCTTGCTGTATAGTTTTGCTTTATAGATGTTTTACAGTTAGAAGCTTTACAATTCTATCATCTTCCTATTGTATTTGAGCCTATGCCCTGTCTCAAGTTGATGCTTCAAGCAGTGTGAGGTAAGTAAGGGTCTGTGTTTCCGTGTTTTAGGCTGCTTTCTTTGAATGGTTTCATGTGGTTCTCCACCTGTCCTGGCTCCATTGGTTGAGGAGATTATTCTAGTATTGCCTTGACATTTTGGTGAAAAATCAGCTCATCATAGAGAGTGGGCCTATTTCTGTACTTCCTGTTTAATTGATCTCTTTTTCTCTTTATGCCAATATCATAAAGCTTGTACTGGTGTAATTTTATACTGTGTCTTGAAATCATATAGGAGGAGGTATTTAACTTTATTCTTCTTTAATGTCATTTGGGTCACATCAGGTCATTGGTACTTTTTATTTCTTGGTGTGGTTTGGGGTAGAACCCAGGGCCTTTCACATGTTAAGCAAACTCTCTACCACTGAGCTACATGCCTGGTCCCTCCTTCTTGCTTTTTAATACTCCCAATATAGTAGTATTCTTTCAAAAAAGATTAAACTAGGTTATTTCTAATTCTAATGTAATTTAAATGTGTTCTTTCTTTAATCTTATCCCAATAGATTGAAAATACATATATATATGAAATACATATATATATATATATATGTATTTTCAATCTCTAGTATCACATATATATGTGTACACACACACACACACACACACACACACACACACACACACACATATATGAGTGTAGCTTGGAGGTAGAACGTCCCTGGCCTCAATTCCAGGCACCCCTCAAAAAAGTTATAAGCATTTTATTTCACAAAATATTGCTCTTCAGACATGTTCCTGAATATATATACATTACTCAAAGTGCTTTCCCCAATGTGAAAGTAAAAGTTAAGAGCCAGTGACAGAGGTGCCACCTGTCATCTCTACAGGAGACACTTAACAAAGAAACCAAATATAAGTCATGGTTAAACCATAGATAATCACCTACGTCAAAAACAAATGCTCAAGATGCTATTAAAATGTGTCACTTTCTTCAAAACCCGTGCCATGTAATTAGGACACATGCCACCTCCTCCTTCTTACTGTGTCCCCCATCAATCACGCAGACTCCTGGAATTTTCCCTGTCTCTCTCTCAGCCGTGTTTTCCCAGTGAAGACATTCTCCTACCTAGGTGAGGAATGGCATACATTCCCCACGCCCAGCCTCAGAGCAGTGGGCGCAGGAGACAGCTCCCCGCCGCTCTCAAGGAGGAAAATCCTACTTGAAAGGAGACTGCAGCGACCCAAAGATTATGATTATAATCTCAGAACAGCCAAGAAACAATAGCACTAAGAGTTGTAAATAAAAATTTAGTATAAGAGACAAAGTGCCATATGAACGAGTACCTGATTTCTCCAAAACAGCACAGAAAAGAGAAGGACGAACAAGTGGGGAAAAAATAAAATAAAATTAAACCCCAACACAGACAACAAGAACCAGCCATATCAATAAAAACGTGACGTATCGGTAGACCAGATGCTCCACTTCAAAGGCAGTGCTTGCCAGACAGATAACATGGCAAGAGCAACTTTGAGCAGGCAAAAAAAAAAAAAAAAGTCATATAATTATAAAATCAAATTAATAGTAATCATTTCTGAAAGATCTCGTGTGAATTATGAATAACAAAGCTGGTATGGTGAGTTCTCTTATCTGAGGACTAGCTGGCAAAGATGTTCTCACATTCTGTAAATTCCCTCTTCAGACTCTTGTTTCCCTTGCTGCACAGAAACTTTTCAATTTGATGTCATCCTGTTTATTGCTTCTCAGCTTTATTTCTTGAGCTCTGGGAGTCTTATAAAAGAAGTACTTATATATACCTACCAGTACCTATAAGTTGGAGACTTGGTCCTAAGATTTCTTCTAGTAATTGCAAAGTTTCTGGTTGAATTTCTGGGTCTTTGACCTATCTTGACTTTTGTGCAGAGTGGGAGACAGGGGTCTAATTTTATTCCTCGGTATGCGGACATCCAGTTTTCCCAGCACTGTTTGTTGAAAAGGTTGTATTTTCACCAGCCTATGTTTTTGGCACCTTTGTCAAAAAACCAACTGGCTAATGATAAACACAATCATGTCATTTGCAGAAGAATGGAGAGAACTGGAGAACATGATGTTAAATGAGATTAGCCAGTCGCAGAAAGTGAAGGGGCCTATGTTTTGTCTCCTAGGTGGAAGCTAGGGAGAAATGAAGATACCAGAGGGACTTCAGCTACAGGAGGAGAAACCTCGGTGGAGTGATGGAAGGGATCTAGGGAGGGGAAGAGAGGGAGACTTAATGAAGGAAACACTTCCATGTATGCTATGTACGTATCTGAAATTACCAATGACAATCTCAGTCACATTCACTAGGATCCAGGGAGGAAGCTCAGGAAATGTTGTGTGCCTGTCGGTGTCACCGTGAACTTCACCATGATGTGCAACTACGATGCATCCATAAACATATATTTTAAAAAATCAACTGGCTATAAGTGTGAGGAATTATCTCTGTATCTTCTATTATATTCCATGTCTATGTGTCTGATTTTGTGTCAGTACCATGCTGTTTTATTATTTGGTAACTAAGCTTTCTAGTTGACCAGAAAGATTGTTTCTTTTTTAGATAAATTGCAATATTATTAACGATGGCACATATTCTCTCTTTTTGGCTAGGACAAAATCAAAATTCATATAATTGTGCAAAATCAAAGTTGTACGCCCATTGCTTTGTAGGAATTTGTCCCAAAGTATCGACTGGGTTATTGTTAGTTTGTAATGCGTATAAGGTATGTTACCAAAATATTCAGATGATAATACTGTAAGAACTAGTATAGCTATTCAACTTGTCAACACAAAAACATATGTCTAAAATGACAAATGTTATTTCAAGCAACAATTAAACTACTAGATGAGCCAGGCGTGGTGACACATGCTTGTAATCCCAGCATTCGGGAGGCTGAGACCGGAGGATCCGGGTTCGCAGCCAGCCTCAGCTACCTAGTGAGGCCCTCCACAACTTAGTGAGACTCGGTTTCAAAATAAAGAATAAAAAATAGGGCTGGGGGTGTAGCTCAGAGGTAGAATGCCCCTGAGTTCAATCTCCAGTACCGCAAAAATAAATAAATAAATAAATAAATAAGATAAACTACTAGATGAATATCTGGAGTGAACATTACAACCGTCTTGTGGGACCACCTGTCGCAATCAGCTTTTGTTATACAACAAGTAAAACCCCAGAGCTAACAGAATTTTTTCCCCTGTTTTAAGCTATGTCGCCGCCGCCGGGCTTGATCTTTCCTGGTGTTTACATTAAGTAATATTGAGATCACACACTAAAAACAAACAAACAAACAAAAACCAGCCAGCTGCTTGCTCCAAAATAATCTTTGCACCTGGCAGATAACACTGAACTGACCAAACGGCTTCTCAGCCCACACACTCCCGTGCCTGTCCCTTCTGCAGTCTATTCCAAAGCTCACTTATCACAAACTGCCAGGGACCAGCTGATCCTCCGGGCCCCTCCCTGCACCCATCCTGCCCTCTGGTCTCTCAAACCCTGCCAACGCCTATCTTTCTTTTCCCTTGTTTTAGACACTACTGTGTCTCTATTAGCACCATGCTGTCCCTTCTAATAAAATCAGCTTTGCTTGGTGAGCGGGCTTTCCTGGCAGCCTCCTAGAAACATGGTGGTTAATCAAACAGCCCCAACAGCGGAGTGGCAAGCAACACCGCGTCCTCCTGTGCAAGAAATGGACAGGCGTCAGCCTCCAGCTGTTCAGACCATGACAAACAGCAGTGCAAGCTCCTGCTGACAGGAAGTTTGTCGTTTTAGGTTATGATGTACGTAGAGTGCTTTTAAGGAAGTATGGGAAATTTAAGCTTTACAGCCATTTTGTTTAATGCGCAAATCCAAATCTTTAAATGAATTAAAAGAAAGTCATTTCTGCACTCTCGATTTTCTATTCTGCTGTAACTCATTGTTACAAAGATAAAACACAATTGAGTATTTAAAAAATCTAGTTTAAACTAGGCGTGGTGGCTCACGCTTGTAATCCCAGTACTCGGGAGGCTGAGACCGGAGGATCAGGGTTCACAGCCAGCCTCAGCTACTTAGTGAGGCCCTCTGCAACTTAGTGACACCCTGTTTCAAAATAAAGAATAAAAAATAGGGCTGGGGGTGTAGCTCAGAGGTAGAATGCCCCTGGGGTCCATCCCCAGTACCACAAAAAAATAAAATAAAATTTAATTTATAGAAATTTAACTTATCAATAATTGGCTTATTTGAATAAACAACAACATGGAAGGAAATTCCCAAACTGAGAATACTAATTTTTTACTGTTTAGTTATATGATCGTTGCATAATTATATTCAATTCCTAATTTGGAATTTGTTTTTTAAAAAAAATCAGAAAGAAGAGGTGGTCACTTAGCCTCTTCTTTTAATAAAAAGAGAAAAACTAGAATTATAAGCACATTTTAAATATAAGAAAAACAAGCTTTCCCTCTCAACACTAGCTTTGGGAACTGGGAGAAGGAACTTTAAGGATGAACCAAGCCTGTTTCCTGGGTGTACCACCACAGTAAACGCATTGTAAAGCAACATCGTTTTCCAGCTTAGGAATACATGAGTCTTTTGAAAACACAATATGAAGCTTTACTCTACTGAGTACAGGGCAACCAGAGTGCGGGCACACCATTTCTGCGGATGTTTGCAGAAGAGATCAGGGTCCCAATAGGTGGACTGAGCAAGGCTATCGCCCTGCAGAACAGGCAGCATCGTGCGATCCAGTGATGGCCCACGGAGATTGAAAAGACAGACACCTTCTCCTACCTCCAACACCGAACTCTGGCTCTCCAGCCTTCAAGCTTGGACGCAACCACCCACCAGCTGCTCTGGGTCTCATAATTGTGTGAGCCAGTTCCCATGGTAAGTCTCCTTGTGTGTATAGATGCAGGTGTGTGTGTGCATGTGTGCGTGTGTGTGTGTGTGCATGTGTGTGTGTGTGTGTGTGTGTGTGTGTGTGTGTGTGTGTGTATACCATTTGACTTATCCATATTCCTGACCAGGAACACGTTTATTAAACATTTATTTTTTAAAATATGTATTTCAAACTTGATATTTCTGCCAGGCACAATGGCAGAAAAAAGTACTATAATCCCAGTACTTGGGAGGCTGAGACAAGAAGATTGCAGGTTTGAGGCCAGCCTCAGGAATTTAGCGAGACCCTGTTTCGAAATAAATTTTTTTTTTTTAAATTAAAGGGCTAGGGGTGCAGCTGGGAGATAGAATTCCCCCTGGGTTCAATCCCCAGCATAAATAAATAAATAAATAAATAAATAAATAAATAAATAAATAAATAAATAAATAAATAAATAAATAAATAAATAAATCCCACACAATTGATATTTCTCTTTGGAAGGCATAATCCCTACCCACCACTATCACCTCCTCTGCAAGGCAGAAAAGATGCGTACAATGATCCAGCCTCACCCGCTGAAGCAGTAACAGGAAACATTCTGTGAAGATCCCTCTCACCCCACATACAGGTCAGTCCCCACTGGGCCCCCGACAGCATGGAACTCGGATTGTAAGGTCTCTTTTCGGAAGAGTGGAGTACGTGTGTCCCGTTCGTGAGAGCCCGCGGGGTCTCAGTAGAGAAGCTCTTCAGAGGGCCTTCCCACAGACAAGAGAGGGGTTTGCATTCTAAACTGGGATAGGTGGCTGGGAATCTGGACTGTGGGTTTTGTGTAGGCAGCGACATCTCAGTATAAGATTCCATTAGTAGAGTTCAGCTTACCATTTGTCTTACTGGCTTATAATCTTTCTTTCTTTCTACCTTTCTATCTTTCTTTCTTTCTGCTAGGGATTGAACCCAGGAGCATTCTACCTCCAGCCTACACCCCCAGCCTTATATTTGTTTTTCATTTGAAACAAGGTCTTGCTAAGTTGCGAAGGGCCTCACTAAATTGCTGAGGCTGGCCTCAAACCAGTGACCCCCTTGTCTCCGCCTCCCAAGTACTGGGGTCACAGGCTTGCTCTGCCACACAGGTGTGCGCTCCTGAGTACTGGGATCATCACCTTAACCGCCATGCCCGCAGCAATTACTGTCTCTCCCAACTCTCCAAGGTCACCATCTCTTTTATTTCTCGCTAGCACCCTGGCAGGTAAGCGCTTTTTCTCCTCCGTTTTTACAGGTAGGGATGTTTAAATTCTGGAGTGGATAACTAACTTGCCCAAGGTCTCGCCACACATAAGGCAAATGAATACAGTAGTTTCCCCTTGGCCACAATTTTGTTTTCTGCAAATTCAGCTGCCCAAAGTCATCTCGGTTTGAAAATGCAAAATTCTAGAAATAAAAGCCATTTGTAGGTTGTAAACTGCGTGCCACTCTGAGCAGGTATGAAGTCTGTGCTGGCCGGCTCCTTCTAGCTGGGAAGGCAATCTTCCTCCAGTCCAGCACGCCCACGCTGGCCCCCACACCGCACACCCGCCCCTTGGTCACTCGGAGGCTCTCTTGGTTATCAGACTGACTGTCACAGTCCCACGATGCTTGTGTTCAAATAACATAACAATGCCCGCCAGGGTAGCAAGGTGGCGATTTTATCACAGTAAATTGTTATAATTGTCCTATTTTATTGTTAATTATTGTTGCTAATCTCTTACTGTGCCTAATTTTTTTGTTAAACTTTGTTGTAGGCATGTATACATTGGGAAAAACATAGTGGATGCAAAGTTGACTACGATCTGAGGTCTCCGGCATCCCTGGGACTCAGAACTAGAATGTGTGCCCCATGGATGAGGGGATTGAGGGATGTTCTGCTAAACTGCAGGCTTTCCCATGAGGCAGGCCCCCACCACACTATAGAAAGACACAGACGGGACCATGAAGACATCAATTCTCTGAACCTGAGTTCTGGATCCTTTTGGAAACCCACCCAGCTCAAGACTCAGTCCCTGTCCACGCGTGCAGCCCCATCACCACAGGGAGGGTCCCCAGGACTCTACCAGCTGAGGCTCTCCCGACGGTCCCCAGCAATGGAGCAGGGAAATGTCCCCCAAGGCACAGTCCAGGCCAATCCAACAACCTGCAGCCTCCTGCCCCCAGGCCAGCCAAGTTCCTCTTTATCCCACAGTCTTAATACCGTCAAAGGTCTACAAAGGCCCTGGGGCAGACCCTGAGGACTCAACCCTGGTCCCCGGCAGGGAGCAAGCTGCCGCTCTCTCCAGAACACAGGTGACATCTGTCCCCATGGGTTCTCCTTCTCAAAGGCCCGCCAGCCTTTCTTTAGCAGACCCAGCTCCTACTCTGGCGAGGACCTGAAGTCCTGAAAACTGGTCCAGTTTCTCTCCCAACTCCACCTGAACAAGGGGTTGTTCAAAAAAATATCCTCCCAACATAATGTCAACACATCTCCCGAGACAGGCTCTTTCGACTCAAGCAGTAGCAAACGGTAATTTACAGTAAGTGCATCCAACAGGAGAAGTAGCACAAGTTACACCAGAAGTCCAGCTTCGCGCACCCAACTCCTGGGCTTGCCCTGGGAAAGCAAGAGGCATCACTTCACGTCCCAGAAATGACAGGCGGGGTCTGAAGAAGCCGGAGCTGGACTGAGCAGCCAGAGGCAGCACCAGAGTGGAAGAGCGGCTTCCTACAGCCCTGCGGGGTACAGCGCCCCTCAACCTTTCCCTGGCCCACCATCCTGTTCACACCGGTTTTCTACCTGAGTTCCAACTGCCAGTTGGAAGCAGGGCCAACATAAGGATTCTGCCCCTGGGTGGGAGACTGTCCCCGTCGGGCACAACTGCATCTCTGCCCAGCACCTGGGAGGATACTGACAAATCCTGTACGTGCGGGTTACCATGGCAACTACACCTCACCCTGATGAACCAGAACTTTTTGTCAACCCATTTGACATGCTCAAGTTGGCACAGGGTGGACACCTTCGCGGCCCACAGCCTGCTGTTATCAGTGTCCATCTGCGATTCGGTGTCACCTAACCCTCTCAAAAGTCGCTTCACATCCTTTGTATGTTTGTGGCAATTGGCACTAAATACATACAAATTTCAATTCCAGTTCTGCAACCGACTAGATATACTAACGTTCAAACTTTATTAACATGTTTCTTTGGGATGTTCTTTACCGCCAGCTATAATAAAAAACTTTACCTAAAATGAAGAGGGGTTTGAATAACAACCAGACCAACCGAATCTTGTATATTGCCTTTATTTTGCAGAAAATGCTTTCTGCCGATTGTCTTTGGCTACTTTGTCAAAAGGAAAATAGGAAACGGTTGATTTGACAATAGAGGAGATTAGCTACATATGCTCAAAATAAACACCGTCTAGGGAGCAGAGGAGTCAAGTTTCTGGTTCAACTAAGATCTGCTGTCCTCACTATGATTTTATTCTGTCGGTAACTGCTAAACTCTAACTACTGGAAAGCAACAAGGAAGCGAATTAAAAGTGTGCCTTGTGTCTCACTAATGTAGGACCAGTGAGTTTACAGATTCTGGGGTGCCAGAGTCCCCTATATGCTGGGTGAGAATTCAACACAAGGTTGAGGACCCCGGCAGCCCTGTCTGTGCGTCAAGGGGGCCTCAGGCCTCTGGCGTCACCTGCGTACGGGACTCTCCGGCGGACACACACTGCTCCTGCAGACGCTGGATCAGCAGGGAGCTCTTGCCCTCCTCCTGCGTTAAGATGCGTGAGTAGGCCTTTATTTCCTTCCTTCCTTCCCTGGCCCAGGTCTCAAAGGCCGGATCCAATCAACTCTGGTGGCCGCAACAAAAAGTCATTGCACCTTAGAGACGGCTGGACTCACATGGAGGGAGGGGACACGGGCGTCCATGAGGCGACCAGGCGGCCTTGGGCCGAGGCGTCGTACTGGCTGTCGGGAAGGTCTGTGACCGAGGCGGCCCCTTCGTACAGCGGGGAGCCCGAGGACGAGGCGGCCGAGACCACGTGGCTCAGGGGTGCGTAGTGCGCAGGGGAGGCGCGGAAGAACTGGGCGCCCAGCCCGCTGGCCACCCCGGCCGTCTGGGAGTCTGGGGTGATGGTGCCATTGCTCACGGACCACAGGCTGGGGTACTGGCTGCAAGAGAAGACGGGAGTCAGGGGCTGGGCAGGGACTCCAGGCAGAGCCGGCGGGGCGGGGCTGATGCTTAGAGTCCTAGCATGAAACTGCAGTCTTTGGCTTTTCAGACACGTCCTTTTCTCGGTATTATTAAATGGCTCACAACCACCGGCTGAGGTATATAGAATGCACTGTTCTATCTTTTAACAAAGTTATCAGGAAGCAAACTGAAAAGATTATTTATACATCCACAGCCTAGAGCAGAGCACTCTGAAGTTCTGCTACCCAGGACTCCGGGCTGGAGATTTGCCATCCCACTCAGAGTGCAGAATCCTCAGATGCAATGCGCCTGGAGTTTCAGAGCATGGGCTGAAGCGCCTGCCTTTCAACTCGACCACCTCACCCTGC
>PVLC010036124.1:0-15973 GCA_004027655.1 Graphiurus murinus
TTTTGTTTTGGTGGTGGTAGTTTTTATTTCAGGGGAGGGGTTAGGATTTTGAAATATCTGCATGTACATAATCAGATATCTTGTGAATGGGACCCAAGTCTAAACATGAAATGTATTTGTTTCACATACACCTACTACCCATAGCCTAAAGGTGATTTTATACAATATTTTAAATCATTTGGTGTGTTTTGATTGTAGCCTGTCATGAAACCAGGTGTAGAACTTTTCTGTCCACATCATGTGTGTACTCCAAAAGTTTCAGATTTGGGGGCATTTTGGATTTTTGAATTAGGAATGTTCAATCAGTACCATCGCAACATGGAAAAATAATTTGATATACCTTTATCTGATTTAGATGCAGCTTCTTAGAAATACCTCTTGATGTACTTGATTCTGTCATTGACCCTCTGTCTGCTTGACTCTGGGACTTTTTGCCCCAAAGATACTCCTTAGAATGTCAGTCGAGGCCTTAATGCCTGCTTCTCTAGCTCTATCTCCCACTTCTCAGTCTCATCCATCCTCTCCTCCAACCACATCAAGCTTTTAGCCTTCTCCAAATACATTCTTACCTCTGTACCAGGGATATTCCTTCTGCATAACATTCTCTTTCTTCCCATTTGTGCAAAGACCTGCTCAATCTCAACTATTCTGGAAGACTTACTGGCTCCTCCAGGAAAAAGCAGGGGCTCCTTCTCATTTGTTTCCAAGGTACAGAAGCTTCATTCAACAGTCAGTCCACAAATATTTGTTGAGGGCCCCGCATAAACTCTGCACTGTGCTCCCATAATCCCTTGTACTTATGTCTATTACAGCAAGTACCACACTGAGTATCATTATTTGTTTACCTGTCTGTAATGTGCAGCCTGGTGACACGTAGCTCTGTGGAATGTTTGGTTAAGACAATGGCACTATATCCTCTCTTCTCCAGACCCACCCAGCTAGAGCTGCCTCTGCCCTCCATCTCTAAATCCAGCCAAGGACAAGGAGAACATGCTATCTCTGATCCAGTCTCAGAGAACTCTTAAGAAGGCCACATGATCCTGTGTCTCTGCTCATCAATCTTTCTCTCATCCCTTGTGTATTAGTACAGACCACATGATCATATTTCTATCTCAATTTCTCTGCCAAACATGCTATTTCCTTGCTGCCATTGGAAGCAATCTGCTGGATGGATCTGTCCCATTTCCTTGCTTATTCCAGACTCTCATCTAGAGGGTAGACTTATTCAAGATAGACGCAATGGTGGCCAGGGTTCTGCTTGTCAAGTGTCAGGCACTGGGAACTTCCCCAATGATGTTGCCTGCTCCAAGGGCTTTTGTGACTGTGCACTTAAGGAAGCATCGTATCTGAGCACGCTCATCTCTCCTTCCCCACCTGCTGATCGGACAATCTCCTGGCTTAGCATGCACCTTTCGCCCATGGACTCCTTTAGATATTCCTGCCATCTAAGAAAGCTGGCTGCCCCTGGCTTCTGTCCTGCCCAAGAATCCTCTTCTTTCCCACAGAAACTCTGCTCAGCAAGAACAAACAGAAGGGCTCAGGCGTACGAATTGTCTTGCCATGGAGAGAAGCCAAAATGACAGGGAAAGGGGGTGATTAAAATAGCCACAGAGAAAGACATCAATGAAGTTCCATTTAAAGAAAAGGGGAATGCAAGCGAAGGAAACCTGTAATTGGATATGAAAAATCTAAGAGAGAGAAAACGTCAAGGTCTTTGCATATTTTAATCTGAAAAAGAATTATGTGCACCAGTAACGCATTTTAAGAAAAACAATAACATTACCAAATACTTGTTGAACTTAGGATATGCCAGAATTCTACTGTTTTAGATGAGTTTGCTTGTTTAATCCTTACAATAGCCTTATGAAACAGGTCCTATTAATAACCTCTCTTTTCAGAAGAAGAAATGACTTAGAGAAATGAAAAAATGTCCCTTGCAACTAGAAAGTAAGAGAATGGTTGTCACTAGGGAAATAGTTGTATAAATTATGCTTTCTCCTTGCCATAAAATGAAAGTCACCACAAAGAATAAATTCAAACTATACCAATTGACTTAGGAAGAAATTTTGTGCAGTTATGTTAAGTGAGAAAAGCCAGACACAGCTAAGTGTGTATAATATGATCTCACATTTGTTTACCAATTAAATAAACCTCTTATGTATAAGTATACATATGTATTTATGTACTGTATATACCACAGAGTAATGTGCATAGTATGATTCCATTTTAGGGAAAAATAGAATTCTATGTATGTGCATTAATATTTGATTATATATGAACAAAATAGGAAACAGTGATAGAAGAATTCCCACTGATTTGTTGACCTTGACTGTTTGGGAGAGGAAGGAGGGAGCGGGAAGGGCAGAGAACTTCTGGGACATGTATCTCTGCATCATTGACCTTCTGATGACAAGCATACATTGCTTTCATAATCTGAAGCCATCAAGTGAAGGAAATTACTTATAACAAGTATATACCTTCCCCAAAGTTATATGTTCTTCACTTTGATGCTAAATAGTGGAAGAGAATGGTCTGTGCTCTAATGATCTCCCCTCCCCTGTGGACTCCCCACCATAGTTTCGAAGTCCATAAAGCACTTGCATGGTCCACTCACCTCTGGGATTTCCCAGCTTCACTAGCATGGAGGGTCAGTTGTATTTTAATTCTGATTTTCCAGAGAACATAGGTCGCATGTCCAAAGTTGCACAGCAGACATTGAGAGAGAAGCATAAATTGTAGTCTAGAGCTTTGGAATACAAATGAGTGCTCTTGGTTAAAGGTATTAAAAATTGTGCAGTGTAATAACATCTTTTAAAATGCCAATTTTTAGAACTGCACAAAAAAAATCAATCTAGTTAAAACATTGAAAACTTTCAGAGGCATAGAGTATTATACCTATCATTATTATAATTAACTCTTCACCTCCTTTTTGCCTATTGTTAAGACAAGATGTCATCAGTTATGTGGATAGTGGATCCTTGATTATAGCCTCACAAATAGTCATTCAACAAATATTTATTGAGCACCTAATATGTGCCCAGCTCTCAGTTAGGTGCTGGGTCAGCCTTACAATCTGAACAAGCAAACTTCCCATGGGCATTTAGCCAAGAGCAATGAGTACCTGCCTCTAACATTTGTGCTTTTAAAATGAAAGAGACTCTTTTATTAAACTTGAAAGTTTAGTAAACATGAAAGCCTTTTTATTCCAGAAGGACTCTGAATCAGAAAACACTTAAAAGAATTGAACATCACTTAGAGAAACATAAAATAAATCCAGCATGAGTGAGCTTGAGAGATGGCGACTGGCAATGGCATTTTGGAGCGTGTCCTGTGTGCCAGGTGCTTTATATGTGTTATAACAATAAGTGTTCCCAATCGCCCTATGTGGAGGGGACTATGGTTATTTGGTTTGCAGGGAGGAGGCTCACGGGGATGGAAGGACTTTTCTCAAGGTCATAGACAAAGTGTTAGAGCCAGGAATTGAGCCTAGACTCATCTCACTGCAGAAATCATGGGTTTATGTTGTGATTTCTTGCAAAAGAGACTGGTCCCCTCAAAAGCACAGTAGGTCTACATGACCCAGGTGAAGAGGTGGCTAAAGGTGTCCCTCACCTGGGCTATGGGTGCTGAGCAGTCTCTTGTCAACACTGGAAGAGCGATGTGGACATCTACTAATACTCCATCATCGGTGGACCCCCTTTAGACATCCTTCCAGGCACTTGGCATGGATGACTTCTGATCCTAGCTGGCCCATTGGCCTCCTGCTTCTCTGCCTGTCAGCCTGCTGTCCCCTACAGCACCACTATTGCAAGGGGTCTTCTTCCAACTCTCCTCAAAAGGCTTGCATGACTTCCTGCTTCACTCAGAATACACACAAAGTCTCTCCACTGGCCTATGGGTCCAACACATCCTGCCTCCACCTCCCCGACCTCCTGTCCTACAGCTATTCCCCTTCCTCCTTGATTCTGAACTCCAATTATTACATGAATTTGAGTATACTAATTGTCCTTTTTGAATTTATTTTTATTTTTTATTTACTTATTTGATTTTTGTGGTACTGGGAATTGAAATCAGGGGCATTCTACCTCCGAGCTATACCCCCAGCCCTATTTTTTATTCTTTATTTTGAAACAGGGTCTCACTAAGTTGCGGAGGGCCTCACTAGGTAGCTGAGGCTGGCCGTGAACCCAGATCCTCCAGTCTCAGCCTCCCAAATGCTGGGATTACAAGGTTGCACCACCATGCCTGGCTACTAATTGTCCTTTTTTAAAAAAAAACAATCATTTTTAATATACACAGCTGTAATGCCAGGCTGAGACAAGAAGATCACAGGTTCAAGATCAGCCTCAGAAACGTAGTGAGACCCTGTTTCAAAATAAAAAACAGGACTAGGGGTGTAGCTCAGAGGTAGAATGCCTCTGGGTTCAACCTTCAGTAGCAAGTACACACACACACACACACACACACACACACACACACACAAGTATACACTCATACGCAGTTGTTAGCCTCCTTCTAGTTGCACAAATGCGCCAGGCCCACCCCAATCCCAAAGCTCTGTGCTTGCTCTGCTCTCTGCTTGAGCTGCTTTCCACAGGCATCCAAGCGGCTCACCTCCTTACCAGCAGCAAATCTTTGCTTCAATATCATCTTCTCAGCAAGGTCCCCTGTACTAAACATCGCATGTCACCCACAAACTGGGTGCCCACTGCTGCCATGACTTTCTCCAGTATGATTTACTACTTTCTAATGCACTATATAACTTAATTATTTATGTGTTCATTCCTTGTCTCCCCTCGCTAGCATGTAAGCACCACAAGGGCAGAAACTTTCATTTGGCTGGTTCCTTGATGTCGTCCCATCACTTAGAGCAGTGCCTGGCATGTAGCAGACAATCAGGAAATGCGTGCTGAGTTGATGAGGACGCATTCTCCCCTCCTCCCCATAAGGATGAAATATTGTTATTATTAAACCAATGAATGAGTAACTGAATGAATATTTATTATTGAAAGCTTGCAGACTCCTATATGCAAAGTCCACCACTAGAGAGTGACAGAGCTAGGACTCAAAACCACAGTGCTTCCCCAGGGAGGGAGAGGGAAGAGGAGGGGGTAGAAGACACCACTCCCATATACGGCGCTGTCCTCTAACCAGCATGAACTCCACACTGTGCTGTGACATCAGAAGAACACAGGTGACATCCTCTGCTCTTGCTGTTGGTCTCCAGGAGTCAAGAGTGCAAGCCAGGCTGCAACACTGCTTCCAGGGAAAGAAATAAAAAGAGATGCTAGTAACCCATGAGAATGGGTGTAATGCATGGTGTATTAAAGATAAAATACAATGGATGTAATAAAAAGATGCTAATAATACATGAGAATGGATGAGTCCAGAGTCAGAGTGTTTTGAGGCTCTCAGGTGACAGGTTCTTTATACATACCTAATGCCAAATATGAAAATTAACAGGTGTCATAAGATAGGATCAGCTGTGCTGGGAAGGTTCCTGTTTGCCAAACACAAAGTGCCTGTGGTAGGAACAGTCATACATCCTCTTCACCTTCTGACATTAAACACCAGCTGGACAATGCGTCCTGGGCGCTGAGCACTGTAAGGTGCATTTCAGCACAGATGCCAGAAGGTCACGCATGTGCTTGTTTGTTTAACTTATTAGAAACTTGGGTTGAGTGTCTGGTCTCTCTCCTAGGCCCTGTACTAGGTCCCGAGAAGACAGTATCAGTGCAGGTGACTACTTTCAGGGAATTGCTACTATGGTAGAGAGACATACACACAAAGCCATGTGAGCTTGGCCTGGGGGAGGGGGCCACGAAGCTGTGGGACCCAAGTTTAAAAGTCTTCTGAGGAACATAAGATTGAAGTTAGTGAGGCTCCCCTTGGAGGACAGAGGTTGGCAGGACTTAAGAGTGCTAACTCAGTCCCTGAGCCTGCAACCTCCAAAGAGGATAGGAGGAAACTCCTGTGCAGCATGGCGGGAAACAGACCCCTGAGAAGCAAGAGGTAGCACCTGCTGTGAGAGGTCCCTGCTGCCGACTAGCAGGGACGATTAATCAGAGCCAGAGAATCCCCTCTGCCTGTCCTACACTCAAGTAATCTCAAACAACAGCATCTGTAGTTATTGGCTTATGGGTCTAGCTTTATGCTAGATATTTTCATTCATTATCTGATTTCATCGCTACACCAACTATTTCACAGTGAAGAAACAGAAGTTCACAGAAGCAAAAGGCTTGGTGCAAAATTGCCTCAGAGCTGAAGGCAATAGGAATTCAAGATTGATTTATTTGGTTTTGTGTGTGTGTGTGTGTTTGGGGGTGGGGTACTGGGGATTGAACCCAGGGGCATCCTACCTCTGACTACACACCCAGCCCTATTTTATTTTTTTTATTTTGAAACAGGGTCTCACTAAGTTGCTGAGGGCCTCACTAAGTTGCTGAGGCTGGTCTTGAATCTGCCATCCTCCTGTCTCAGCTTCCCAAGTACTGGGATTACAGGCATACACCACCCCGCCCAACTGGAATACAGGATTTGGATTACAAAATTTAATGTTCTTTCCATAATAAAGGGCTTTTCCTAACCCCACCCTCACTTAATGCTGACACTGCTCATAGACCTCCTGTTATTCTGAGATGAATGTCTTGGAGAACTTGGAGCAACACCTGCTGCTATAGGAAAAGAAACAGAATTTTGTGGTTGGAATGACTCGGGTTCAATTTACAGCTCTTATTAACTCCACTTTCAATCTCCACCCACTTTACTTCTCTGGAGACTTAGGTTTTCCTTCCAGAAAAGGAATATCTGTATTGTGAGGCTTAAATAGAATGACATCTCTGATATGTCCTGCACCCATAGGCAATCAACACAGGTGAGCTGGACCTTTCTTCTGGATAACTCTTTGCCAAGTGCTCCTGCCAAGGGCCCCTTTTGGGAGAAAAATGAAGACAGACAATACCAAATGCCAGGATACTGTCACCATGTCCTTCATGAGCTAAATTTTTGCACTAAATAGAGTTAAGCACTATTTTGGAGTGGCCATTCGTGAACACAAACTACACGTTTATTGTTAAGCTACTCTTCAGAGACATTTTCCAGATGTCTTGCTAATGGTCATGCTGGACATGGAGGGATTGTAGACCATTTCCCTACAAATCCTGCCTACAAATTAAGCTGACTTCTTTATTTCTTGACAGTTTGTCAGCCATCAATTGCAAGCTGCCCACTGCCAAAGATGTTTGGTCCCGAGTAATTACTAAGGGAATGTGGTGATTTCCGGCATGGGAAATACAGTGCTAGTCCCACTGTCATTACTGTGGAGTCCATGAGGTGTAATTACCGCACAGTCTACACAAAGGACACCCGCTGGCACTGCCAGGTCAGTCTGTGTTCTTGCTACCCAGAGAAGAGGTCAAGGCCTATTATCGCATGAACTCAGGCATCCTAATTGATCCGATTTTTAAATTGAACTTTTCCTTTTTAGGTAATTGTAGATTCATGTGTGGCTGTAAGAAATAATGCAGAAAAATCGAATGTACCTTTTGACCAGTTGTATCCAATAGTAATAACTTGCAAAAATATAGGATAGTGTCACAGTTAGGATACTGGCAGTGAAACAGTGAAGCTACAACACATTTCCACAAGGGCAAGGATCCCTCGGGGTGACTTTTGTAGCCACACTCACTTCCTTCTGGCCCACCTCTCCTCCCTCCACCCCTCCACCCCTGCCAATGCCTGATCTACTCTCCATGTCTAAGTTTTTGTCATTTCAAGAATGTTATGTAAATGGAAGCCAACAATGTGTAACTTTTGGGGATTGGCTTTTTTATACTCAGTGTGGTTTTCTAGAGATTCACCCACATTGTTTCCTATATCAAACTGTTTCTTCTTTTTTCATTATTATAGGCCTGGGCTTTTGTTCAACTTATTTTTCAGTCTGTTTTCCCTCTATTGCTTAGAAAAGTGATCATTTTACCTCTCCATTTTTAATTTGGGTGCCTATTATTTTATTTTTTGCCTGATTGCTCTGGTTAGGATTTCCAAGTTATGAAGACATAAAAATATTCATATGAAGGATTGAATCAACATGGGAACTTGGAAAGGCTGGCAGAGACTTGGAGCCACCTTTTATGGAAGAGCATTTCTATGATGAATATGTGTCTCATTTTGCTGCCTTATATTGTGTGAGTGATAGTAATCTAGGGATCTGAGGAGTCCAATAGAAATCTACACAGCTGGGCTCCTAGAGCCTACATCCTCATTACAAAGGTGAGCTAGAAATCAACCTGACCTCCATTGCCTGAGAGAGGACTAGAAAGAAAACTGCAGGCCTATTAGGCATAGTGGTGCATGCTTGTAATCTTGGTACATGAGAGGCTGATATAGGAAGATCACAGGTTCAAGGCCAGCCTCAGCAATTCAGTGAGGCCCTCAGTATCTTAGACCCTGTTTTAAAAAATAAAAGAAAGAGGGCTGATTTGGGAGTTTGTAGCTCAGAAGTAGAATGCCCCTGGCTTCAATCTCTAGTGCCATAGAAAGGGGGGAAAAGTAGAAAACTTCATGTCTCACACACTGGTACAGAGTAGAGAGGGGAGAGTACTACTTAAGAATGTGTAAGCACCAAGCCTGGCATGGTGGCACACGCTTGTAATCCCAGCATTTGGGAGGCTGAGACCAGAGGATCCGGGTTCACGGCCAGCCTCAGCTATCTAGTGAGGCCCTTCACAACTTAGTGAGACCCTGTTTCAAAATAAAGAATAAAAAATAGGGCTGGGCGCCGGGCGTGGTGGCGCACGCTTGTAATCCCAGCATTCGGGAGGCTGAGACCGGAGGATCTGGGTTCGTGGCCAGCCTCAGCTACCTAGTGAGACACTCCGCAACTTAGTGAGACTCGGTTTCAAAATAAAGAATAAAAAATAGGGCTGGGGGTATAGCTCGGAGGTAGAATGCCCCTGAGTTCAATCCCCAGTACTGCCGAAAAAAAAAAAAAAAAAAAAAAAGAATGTGTAAGCACCAGGCACACACCTATGGGCTGATTGGCCTAAATTCATAGTCACTTTGTGACCCCAATAACCATAAGCAAAGACTCTATTTTAAAAATTTATTCTAGCCAGGCATGGGGGCGCACGCTTATAATCCCAGTACTTGGGAGGCTGAGGCTGGAGAATCCGGGTTCATGGCCAGCCTCAGCTACTTAGTGGGGCTCTCCGCAACTTAGTGAAACCCTGTTTCAAAATAAAGAATAAAAAACAGGGCTAGGGGTGTAGCTCAGAGGTTAGAATGCCCCTGAGTTCAATCCCCAGTGCTGCAAAATAAATAAGTAAATAAAATATTCTAAGACCAATAGTACCATCAGCCACCTGCCAAAAGCAAACATAAACCCTTTCTACAGAAGCTCACATTAATTCCACATCTTAAAGGACTCTCATGTAGTTCTAAAGTGAATGAGTAGAACACAATAAAAACTATGTTTGGATAAAGAAGTTACTATGAATGAGAATTGTAGTAAGAGCAGATAGCAAAAACAGACCCAGGAATTAGAAATACTAAACAGAAAACATAAAATAAATATATTAATTTAATTTTTGCAAGTTTAAAGGAGGCTTAAAGATGAGCCTCCTTTAAAATGTTTAAAGATTCAAGATTTTAAATATTTGAAAATAAGATAATTTTAATTAACCAAGCAGAATTTCTAGAAGTTAAAATATAATAATGTAATATATTGTGGTATATACTATACATATTTCATATTGGCTTACATGTGATATATTATATAACTTTAATATTATATACTATCGATAGAAAATATAAATAATTTAGCTGTAACATTTTATAGCAATTTTATATGTAATGCAACTACATATTATAATAACTTATAAGTAAAAACTATAATATAAGATTACTAAAAATAATAATTAAAAACTCAATGGATTAGTTTGATTGAGAGTTAAATAAGTCAAAATAGAATGGTGAATTGGAAGGTAGATCTGAAAAATAATTATTCAAACTAGGACCCAGAGGTATAATATAATAAAAAGTGTGAAAATGAGGTTTAAGCCATATGAAAGATAGTGTGAAAAAATCTAATATACATATAATTAAAGTCCTTAAGGTGAGTGAGAAAAAGAGACAATGTTTAAAAGAGATAATAGGGCCTATGGAACTTTATAAGCAGAAAGGATATCTTAAAAGCAACCAGAGAGAAAAGTCAGGGTACTTCAAAGCAGCAATATGTTGACCTATCACCGACTTCTTGATAGCAGCACTTTAAAAACAGAGAGTGAAATGAGTTCTGTGCACTGAGAACAAACAGGTTTCAACTGACACCAACTAAAATATCTTCTAAAAATGGAGGCAAAACATACTTTTCCAAACACAAAATGGGGATAGCTTGTTAGCAGCAAATCTTCACTGAAGGATGTTACTCAGCTATGTGACTTAAACATGTTGCTTAAACTCTTCGTGCCTAAATTTCCTCATTGAAAAATGGAAAGAATAATTAGTTAAGTTTAGTTCACAGGTATATTATAAAAGCTAAATGGCTTAAAGCCTCTAGCCTGTGTCTAGCTAGCATCTAATAAAGGTTACATCTTTGGTTATTATTATACAGTATTATTGTTGTTGAAGAAGGAAAATCCAATGAAAGGTCTGAGATTGAAGAAGAAATTTAATAAAAGCAAACCTTGATTGTACAAATCACTAATAATGTCTTATAGTGCTAAAATGCAAGCAAAAGAGAATTTAAATAAATGGCATTAAAGACAGAAATCAAAGTGACAAAGAATGGAATTAAAGAGGTTTAAGTACTTGTGTTATTTGGAAGGAAACTAAGGATATTGATTGACTTTATAATTTGCAAAGTTAAATATTAATGTTAAGATATCATGAGTGACCATTAAAATATTATAGAGTATATAACTTTTAAATTATAAAGGTGTAATGAATGTTAAAGTAATGAACATTACAGTTATAATAATACTTGACACATGAGCTCTTTCAATGTTCAAGGCTATTTAAGTGCATCCCTGGGTAGTGTTTTGAGAGGACAGAAAGTCTGCAATCATGAAAGGAGGGGTCATTTGCCAGAGTTCTTGTGTGGAAGAAAGAAACACTTATCAAGCTGACCAAATTATGTATGTGCATGTACCAATATAAAAAACAACAACAGAAGAAAACATTATGGTGAGACATTTTGCTACATAAAAGCATACCATGAAATACAAATGTACAAAAGGTGTCCTAACCACTGCCACTTTGCAAGAATTCCAGAATACTAGGAAATGCCACATCCAAGAACACCAGCAATTATAAGGGATAGTAATTATCCCTGCAACAGTCACCGGATGTTTCATCCCCAGAATTACAAAAGTTCTTATTGCTGCAATCAATTAGCTGCACAGTGACATGGGTGCATTCCTTCATACGTTTCCTGCCACCATGGTCCCTAGAAGGTGATCCAATGCAAAAGTATAATTTTGTCATAGAAACAGCACACAGAACATGACCTAAAATATCATATTTGAATCACCCATATGTGTTGAGTGTCTTCTCACATACAGTCCTTACAACAGCTGGCTGAACTGTGTCTGCATTTTCTACATTTTACAAGTAAGTAAATGCAGGCTCTAACAGTAGCTTTTCAGAAAACAGACATCCTGTAAATGTCATACCTGAAGGCTTAGACCATGTCTCTGTGATGCTAAATACTGTGATCTTTTCCCTAACCAACCTGGGAATTAAAGCAGATGAATTAGGCCACCTACAACTGGGAAAATTGTGTAGTGCTGAGAAAGCTATGACATCTGGTCAAGGTTGTAGACCTGGTTTGAAGTAATTAGATTTTCTCTGTCCCAGTGGTCTGAGTTATAAATCTTGCTAGAATTTAAGAAGGTTAGTCTCAATAGCAACCAAATTTGTAATTTGCTAACAAAATTACTAATTTCCAACATGTATGTGCAAATTCCACATTGAAATTTTTCACATTGAAAATTTCACATTGAAATTTTCATTTTTTTGTTATTTGCTTTGAGAGTGAGCTGAGATTTACCATCCACATTCTACACAGAAGGAAACTGAGGCTTAAAGAAAGAGTATGTTATGACAACCCAGAGCCACACAAGTGGTAAGCTACATAGACTGGAACTAGACCCAGGGTCTCTAGTGTCAAGGTTGGTGCTTTTCTACTGTCCCAGAATTGCCCTGAATAAGTCCAGGCTTTCCCCAGTGCTCAAAACATTGTTTCAGAGGGAGACTCTCCGGGGAGGGGGGAGTCCACACTTGTATATCTTCTCAGTGGAGATCCTATTGCCCTCCATCACCCTGCTGCTGATCTGAAATGAATATCCAATACCTCAGCTCCAAGCTCCTTTTCTCAGTCATTTACTCTAGTAAGATACAAAGGCTAGAACCCCATTCACAGGGTACTTGTGGACATTTGGGGGTCCTCCAATCAGCTGCGCCTCTTCCCCTCTTCCTAACTCTACCTGGACTTTCCTAGTAAGGTGTGGAGTGAAAGCAATCCCTAATACTGCCTTTCTGAAAATATCAACATAACTGGCTGATAATCCAAAGCTGAGTGTATTCCCATCAAAGGAATGGAGAATTCTACCATGATCAAGTCATAGTAACATCACAGGATGGAGTTGGGATGTTTATAAGATTTGGAGGTCTGGTCTAAGATGAGCTTCCAATGGGGAGAAGCTTAATCAGGACTGGATAAGGATCATGATACTACAGTTTAGGATTGCTAGACAATCAGGGGTTCAAGGCAGAGTTTTAAAGTGCCTTAGAGAGTAGATAGTCATTTGATGTTATTTATTGAAAATTCCAAGTTTCATGTTTATCTAAATGGGGACTGGGGAGCAAATTCCTGAGATGAACAATAAAGTACTCTGCAACTTTTATCTTCCTAGGCATGAGTTCCCTGGAAGAGTAACACCACATTGAGGAAGATAATGGAATCAAGTTATGTTAGCAGACAACCAGATGGTAAAGTCCCATAAATGGAGATAGTAAACTGCAGGAGTGTAGATGGTTTTAGTTGAGAATCTTATCCCTTTTCCCAGGAGTGGGTCCTGATTGACTTGAATGAATCAATGTTGTCCATGTTCCTGCTTCAGTGCTTGGTTCAGTACTACACACAAGAAGCAACAATCAGGAGCCGAGGGTGGTGGTGCATTCTTGTAATCCTACTACTTGGGAGGCTGAGACAGGAGGATCACAAGTTCCCAGCCAGCCTCAGCTACTTAGTGAGACCCTGTTTCAAAATAAAGAATAAAAATAGGGCTGGGGGTATAACTTAGAGGTAGAATGCCTCTGGGTTCAATCCCCAGCACCACAAAAATTCATACATACATACATATATACATACATAAAACCAATCAGGTCAAGTGGGACCATTGAGCTATATGCAAAGCAGAATTTAAACTCTATGAGTCTGAAGACCCACAAGCTGCTGGCAGTGACCTTGTGCTATAATGAAAAAGTCTTTGAAGAGAGCTGTTGCTAAGGAAAAGGGAATGAGAAGGAGGATAGAGGAGCCAGGCTCCAGTGATGCATGTGAGCCATTGATTCAAACCTTGAGGCCAGCTCTCCTGGGGCTGTATGTAATTATAAAGCAACATATTTTCTTGGTAAACTAAACTATTTGAAGGTGGACCTTCTGTTATTTACAATTCAAGGCATTCTTAACAGATATTGAATACATGCAAGGATTTCTTTTCATGTTGCTTACATGTGTGACTTTGGAAACGTTATTTCATTTCTGCCAACCTTGTTTTCTACATCAGAGAGCAATCGAATTCACCAATGAGCAGCATTGTGAAAACTAAAGTGACATATACAATGTGCCCAATGCCTGGCGTAGTCATTGCTCAACACTTGGTAACTCTACCACAACAACTTTAGCTATTACTCTGCAACTAACCAGCCAGGTGACCCAGGTAAGTCACTCATCACTCATCTGCCATGTTTTAGGACCATTCCTTGATCTTTGAACCCTCAGCCAACTCCTAAGTTTTGTTTATTTGCATGCCTATCTTGCTACAAACTAGAATGAATTAAACTGGAAATCCCCTCCCTGCCACATGATTCAACAAGCCAGTCCCCTCAGGGATGATATATAGGTATTTGGTGCCAGCCTGGGTTCTTGGCTGATAACAAACAAGGCAGTGAGATAACTAATGCTAGGTTACCACTGAGTCGATTCCAAGTTGCAGGTCAGATTTGGGAAGCTGGCTTGACAAATATTAGCCTTTATCACAGCTCAAACAACCCCAACTGCCAAACCAAAGAGTTCTCGGGGAAGAATTGTGTGCCCTATTCTGCTTTAGAGAACCAGAAATCACAATGCAATTCTGTCACAGTGCCCAGAAGATAACTCTTTTTTCTAGCTAGTTAATAAAATGGGCCCTTCCCTGTACTCGTTCTCCTTTGGGTAAAGAAGAGCAAAGTTGGATTAACAAGATATACTGCCAAGAAACTTGGGGTGGATTTGCCCTGGGCCAGCAGAGAGCTCTAGAATCTGGCTGGCCTAAAGAGTCTCAAAGACAATCCAGAGTCTGAAGAGAGAGCCTACAGAATGGGAAGAAATCTTTGCCAGCTACTCCTCTGATAAAGTACTAATATCTAGAATATATAAAGAACTTTAAACACTTAGCACTAAGGAAAAACAACCCAATTAAAAATGGGCAACTGAATTGAATAGACACTTAGCAAATGGAGACATACAAATGGCCAATAAATGTATGGAAAAACTGTACAATGTGTTTAGCAATCAGGGAAATGCAAATCAAAACTATCCTGAGATTCTAATTCCAATTAGAATGGCAATCATCAAGAATTCAAACAATAATATATGCTGGTGAGGATGTGGAGAAATAGAAACTCTTATATACTGTTGGTGGAACTATAAATGAGTACAGCCACTATGGGGATCAGTATGGTGGTTCCTTAAAATACTAGGAATGGAACCACCATGTGACCCAGCTATAAAACTTCTAATATCTTTCTGAAAGAATTATAGTCAGAATATTACAGTGAGACATGCATATCTATGTTTATAGTAGCATAATTTACAATAGCCAAATTATGGAATCAACCTAGGTATCTGTCAATAGATGAGTGGATAAAGAAACTGTGCACAATAGAATTTTACTCAGCCATAAAGAAGAACACAATCATGTCATTTACAGAAAAATGGATGGGGCTAGAGAATAGTGTGCTAAGTTAGGTCGGCCAGCCTCAGAAAGCCAAAGTTCATAGGTTTTCTCTCATATATGGAAGCTAGAGAGAAAATGGGAAACAAAGTAAACTTCAGACAAATAGGGAGAGACACAGTAGAATAGCAGAAGGGGCTTGAGGGAGGTAGGTGGGAAGGGAAAAAAGAAGAATTGATGAAGGAAACAGTTCAAATAATGACATGTCCATATATGAAGGTATCACTACTAACTTCCAAAATGTACAAGGAGAGAGAGGAGCAGGATAGGATCCAGAGGGAGACATTAAGTGGTGTGTGTATGTATGTGTGCATCACTTTGAACTTCACTATGATGTATAATTACAATGCATATATGTGTGTGTGTATGTGTGTGTGTGTGTGTGTGTGTGTGTGAGTTTTCATGAATTATTAAAAGAGACTATGAAATGTCACATCCAGAGAAAAGAAGTTTCCAACTCCATGTTTGTGGCAGAATTCATTTCCAACTTCCAAAAGCTCCATCAACAATGAGAGTTGGAGGAGGATGGTAGAAATCATCTGAGTAATTCAAGTTGAAAATGTTTTCTCCTAAATCATTCAGCTGCAGCAAGAACATTTTCCCATCTGAGTTACCTAAGCAGCCTTCTTTTCCTTCTTTATATCTCACATTTTCACAGTAGCTTTATAGTCTTCAAAGTGCTTTCCTTTATCTGACAATAATCTCATTTTATAGGCAAGTGAGAGGTAGAAAGGTAAAGCGAACTGTCCAAGATC
>PVLC010036125.1:0-15961 GCA_004027655.1 Graphiurus murinus
GTGGCGCACGCTTGTAATCCCAGCATTCGGGAGGCTGAGACCGGAGGATCCGGGTTCTCGGCCAGCCTCAGCTACCTAGTGAGACACTCCGCAACTTAGTGAGACTCGGTTTCAAAATAAAGAATAAAAAATAGGGCTGGGGGTGTAGCTCGGAGGTAGAATGCCCCTGAGTTCAATCCCCAGTACCGCAAAAAAAAAAAAAAAAAAAAAAGATGAAAAGGGCTAGGGGTGTAGCATGGAGGGAGAATGGCCTTGGGTTCAACCCGCGGCACCTCTCCCCACAAAAAAAAGAAAGCGCAGCAGAAGCTCGGGGAGGCCCACAAAGTCCAACAACCGTCACAAAAAAGCAGTCGACCACTGCTATGAAGACATTCTATTAATAGTGAATCTTATTATGAGAACATTTTTTTCTAAATACCCAGTAAATTATTACTGATTTTATGAATAACATCATATCTTGTGCTGGTATACTTATTATTACTGGTTTTTCAGAGCTCCACAAAGGTCTGTGTCTTCACTGTTTAAGTGGAAGTATCAGGATATATTGTGTTCTTGTTTACTTTTCTTTTTTTTTTTTTGATATTCTATTTTGGGGGGCCTTGGGGAGGTCTTATTTATTTATTTTTATTATTTGTGTGTGTGTGTGTGTTACTGGAGATTGAGCCCAGGGGCATTCTACCTTCGAGCTACACCCCCAGTCCTATTTTATTTTTATTTTGAAACAGGGTCTCACTGGGTTGATGAAAGCCTCACTACTTGCTGAGGCTGTCCTCCAACCTGTGATCCTCCTGTCTCAGCTTCCCCAGTACTGGGATTACAAGCGTGTGCCACCACGCCCGGCTTTATTTTTTGTATTATTATTATTTTTTTAATGGTACTGGAGATTGAACCCAGGGACATTCTACCTCCGAGCTACACCCCCAACCTATTTTATTTTTACTTTGAAACAGGGTCTCTCTAAGTTGCTGAGAGTCTCAATACTTGCTGAGGCTGACCTCGAACCTTGTCACCCTCCTGTCTTAGCCTCCCAAGTACTGAGATTACAAGTATGCACCACCACACCTGGCTGTAGGTTGGTTTAAAAAATTCCTTCATTTTGTTCAATCCAGTAAGAGAGAGAGAAAAGAAAAAGGGGGGAAAAAAAAGAGTAAGAAAAATAAAAACATCCCTATTAACGTCAATGCCACTATAACCCGAGCTACAGTATAACGGAAAGGGTTCCTTTGCTCTGGTGGAGTGCCACTGAGATAGGTGCGCTGATCTCTAGCGCATACTCTCTGGACGTGGTCCCCAGGAGACTGTGAAGTCTCAACACTCTTACAGAGTAAGCACTTCGTCTTGGTCAAAGAAGCACCTGGGTTTTTTGTGGTTACAGTTACAACCACACATTGGGTTCTGCTCCTCTATCAAAAGGTAAATGAACTTAGAAGCAAAGTTTTCAAACACACACACACACACACACACACACACACACACACACACACACACACCAGAAACCACACCAGAATAACAGTGCACCCCAGGCCTCCAGCTGCACGCAGGCTGTGTGCACGATCGCTTTCTCTTTCCTGGATACCAAGCGCTTTCCTACAGCCCCTTCACCACAGTGTGGCGGTTCCTCGTTCCCACTTGTCAGCTCGGATAGACTTGCCCAATAGACAAAATTTCAAAATAACAAAATTTCAACTATAATGTTGTTGGTCCATGGAATTTCTCACTTGGAATTGACCCGTGGTGTCCTCTTATCTACAATCTGGAAAGAGGGTTATTCCACAGTAGGAAACCCACAGCTGGCTGGAACTTTAATTCCAAGTCAGATACAGCTCCAGAGGCAAGCTTCAAAAGAACACCAAGAGAGCCAGGTGTGCTGGTACACGCCTGGAGTCCTAGCTCTTGGAAGGATTGCAGGTTCGAGACCAGCCTCAGCAAAGTAACGAGACTCTCAGCAACCTAGCAAGACCCTGTCTCAAAACAAAATTAA
This sequence comes from Graphiurus murinus, assembly GCA_004027655.1. Lineage (NCBI taxonomy): Eukaryota > Metazoa > Chordata > Mammalia > Rodentia > Gliridae > Graphiurus > Graphiurus murinus. The sequence continues at coordinate 1,982 of PVLC010036125.1, forward strand.
AAAAAAAAAAAATGGCGGAGAAGGCCAGGCAGGGTGGCACATGCCCGTAATCCCAGTACTTAGGAGGCTAAGATAGGAGGATCACAAGTTCCCAGCCAGTCTCAGCAACTCAGGCCCTCTGCAACTTAGTGAGACACTGTTTCAAACTGAAAAATAAAATAAGGCTGGGGGTGTAGCTCAGAGGCAAAACACACCTGAGTTCAACCAGCTGAGAGTGTAGTTCAGAGGTAGAATTCCCCTGGATTCAATCCCCAGTACTACAAATAAAAATAATAGTGAAGGGGCTCCCAGACCTAAATAGCAATGCACCAAGGGTTTCAGAAAGGACTGAGGGGAGGGGTGGCACACACCTGTAATCCCAGTATTTGGGAGACTGAGACAGGAGGATTGCAGGTTCAAAGCCAGTCTCAGCAACTTAGCAAGACTCTCAGCGACTTAATGAGACCCTGTTTCCAAATTAAAATTAAATTATCCGGGGGGGGGGGGGAGTAAGCTCGGAGATAGAATGTCTCTGAATTCCATTCCCAGCACCAATAAATAAATAAATAAATAAATAAATAAATAAATAAATAAATAAATAAATAAATAAATAAATAAATAAATAAATAAATAAAAGTGGTGATAGGTTGTGAAAAATAATTCTGAGCGGATATTAGCAAGATATACCACTAGATGGCACTGTTGACTTCAAAACTGGAAACACATCAGGCAAACTAGTATGGAGGATCAAGAACCAGACTGCAGCCAGCTTCAGCAACTTAGTGAGACCCTGTTTCAAAATATGTAAATAATAATAATAATAATAATAATAATAATAATAATAATAATAATAATAATAATAATGAGGAGGAGGAGGAGGCTGGGAGTGCATCTCAGAGATAGAATGCCCCTAAATCCAATCCCAGTCACACACACACACACACACACACACACACACACACACACACACACACAGAGTACTAGAATTACTTTTGTGATTATTAAGTAATCCCAGTACTTAGGAGGCTGAGAGGGATTTGAGGCCAGCCTTATCAACTTAGCGTTACTCTCGGCAACATGGCAAGACGCTTTCAAAATAAAAAATAAAAACGGCTGAGAGAGTGTAGTTCAAGGTAGAAGGCCCCTGGGCTCAATCCCCAGTACCAGAAGAAGAGAGGGAGGAGGAGGAACCAAGACCCAGAACCAGGGCCAACCTTCTGGCGCCCCCTTCTGGCCTCCCCTGCTCCAGTAGGAGAAGATGAAAACAATGGGTGCCTTTAAGCTGCTTATTGGTTCCAAGTGATTAAGAAATACCGATCTGCATGCATTCAAGTATTTATAAGTATTGCTAGGTTGCCCTGTCTGCACATCTACCAACAAGAGGCAGCACGGGGGTGATGATTAAGAGTCTAGAACCTGGAACATGCTACCTGGGTCTGAATACAAACTCCTAGTTTTATGACCCTGAGCATTTATTTATCTTCCCTTTCCTCACCTACCAGGTGGACAGATGCTACAAGAGCTCATACTTCAAAAGGCCATCAAGAGGTTTTAAGAACAGAGTTGTACCATCAGCGCCTGGCACATGTATTAACTGCTGTAAAATGCTAGCTATCTTTATTATGGTGAAGCATTGCTCTGTGGGTTATGGCAAAAAAAAGGTTTAAAAAGACACGAAGACATGCATCCCTCGAGGACCCTGCTCTCAAGGTGTCTGCAATCTGGACAGCAAGGCTCAACATGTCCACAGTTGAAAGCAGAAAATGATAACTCTCACAAATGCATATTCTAAATGCTTCAGGAACACAGCATCCACGTCCTTCTGTGGCCGGTGAGAGAAGAATGTCTTAACAATGTGATTTAAACTGACCAGTAAGCATTAGGAATGACTGGGAGAAACCCATGGCCATCTGGGCCAAAGCACGCTCCAGAAGGCAGGCGTCCCTGGGCTGTGACCAGGCAGCTCCGCGGTGCAGGCTGGGCAACTTATGACTCCACCAGTCTCCACCCCCCTCCACCCAGAACCCACAAGCCACCAGGAAGATGCCCGCCAGGCCTCTGGAAGGCACCACTCGACCGCGAGGGGGACGGAATCTAGCAACCTTTCTGAGCTGGTGCTTTCTAAGTAGAATCGGCTCTTTCTCTCCCAGGAATCACCGAAGGCCTCCAAAGGTCCAGCAGCATCTGAGTCACAGGGCATGCAAGCTGTGCTTGAGTATTCCCAGAGCCTAAGGAAGCTGTCCATTTACCCACCAAAGGCCGGGAAGGCTATCCTAAGGCATTTCTTTGCTTTGAGCTATAATCTGCAACCCAGTATTAGCACCAATTATCCTATGCTAATTGGGAGCTGAGAAGGCTCTGCGTGGCCACTATAGATGCCTTTGATTAATAAAACTCGGGAGATAAGTTATTTTAGGCAGTGACTATGGCAGAGACAACCTGGAGACAGACAAATGCGGATTTGCCCTGAGCTTTGTTTCTTATTGCCTATAACCTGGCCAACTCCATTATCCTCACTTAGCCTAATTCCATGAAAAAGGGAGATTTATTGCGATTAATCACAATTTAATCCTCAATTTATAGAACCGCACTGAGGATTAAGTCATGAGTTAATCCAATCACGGTGTCCAAGTTCGGGATCTGGAGTCAAGGAGACGCATGTTAGAGACCTGACTCTGCCACTCAGCCGGGGGAGACTGGGTGCGTGATTTAACTTTTCTAAGTATCAGATGTGGGTAACACTGCGCGCCTTAAAGACTGCGGTGAGGGCAAGAAACGGCAGAATTCACGTGCAGAAAGTGTGTAGAACAGTGTATGGCCCTTGGTAGGTCGTGAATGTCAACTGTACTTTCTATTCATAGTTTGGTAGACAGATAAATATTTCGAAACATCCAATGCAGAAGAGACTCTTTGTGGTAAAAATGTTGAGAGCCACTGGCCCAAAAAGCTGCACCATGCCACCAGGTCACACGACACGACCGTGTGCATACTGAGCTATTTCCACGCACAAAGCGGTTTTGGCATTAGCAATTTCAGATCAAGTAGGAAAGGAGAATGGGGGGGGGGTGACAAAAAGCAGGTAGGAAGGACAAAGGAATAAAAGAGATTAGTTTCTGTTTGTCACCTGGCAATAAGTGTGGGAAACTCTAATAATAGAGAATAAGTAAACAGATGTGATCGGGGCATGGCGGATGACTGCCAACGTCTGACGAAACATAACTCCCCGATCTCAAATAGTACTGCTTAGAAAACAGCTCTGAGTGACAGCTGATCACCTGCCTACAAGTTGGGAGGGTGCTTCTGCTTAGTGGCTCCGTGAAGACCTGAGGCACAGTGGGCCGCTGGGCAGAGAGATTCAGGGACTCAGGATCCAGCTAAATATCCCCCTAACTCACTATACTTCTCTACTGAACAGTTCTTGTTTGTGTGTGGGGGGAGGGGGTTACTAAGGATTGAACCCAGGGAGGTCTACCTCTGAGCTATACCCCAGCTCCTTCTTATTTTTGTTTATTTACTGTTTGTGTTTTGTTTTGGTTTTTTGTACTGGCGATTGAACCCAGGGGGGTTCTATCTCTGAGTCACACACCCAAACCTTTTTAATTTTTATTTTTAAACAGGGTCTCGCTAAGTTGTTGAGGCTAACCTCAAACTTGTGGTCCTCTTGTCTCAGCCTCCCAAACACTGGGATTACAGGTGTACACTATCATACTTGGCTTATTTTTATTTCTATGGGGTTTTTTTAGTACTAAGGATTAAACTCAGGGGCATTCTACCTCTGAGCTACACTCCCAGCCCTATATTATTTTCAAATAGGGCCTGATAGGTTGATGAGTCTCACTACTTGCTAAGGTTATCCTTGAACATGTGATCCTCCTGTCTCAGCCTCCTAAGTAATGGGATTACAAGCATGCACCATGCCTGGCTTTATTTTTTATTTTGAAACAGGGTCTCCTTAAGTTACTGTACACTGGCCTCAAACCTGCAATCCTCCTGTCTCAGCCTCCCAAGTGCTGGGATTATAGGCATACACCACCAGGCCTAGCACTTTCACCTCTAAACATACCTGCATCTGTCTTTAAAAGAAAAAGTTCCCCCTCAACTGCTATATTTTCCCTTCTCTTTCTGGCCAACAAAACAATACCCAACTTGGTAATTGCTAAACTTTTGTCAAGGCACGGTAAACTCAGAAGCTTGATGATGATTCCTCTCTGAATTTACTGGGTCAGAGTCTGGACCTGCCCAGGAACATGTGTGTGTGTGTGTGTGTGTGTGTGTGTGTGTGTGTGTGTGTGTGTGTGTGTGGTACTGGGTATTGAACCCAGAGGCGTTCTACCTCCAAACTACGGTCCCATTTTATTTATTTATTTATTTATTTATTTATTTATTTATTTATTTATTTATTTATTTTCAGTACTGAGGATTGAACCCAGGGGCATTCTACTTCCAAGCTACACCCCCAGTCCTATATTTTATTCTTTATTTTTGAAACAGGGTCTCACTAAGTTACAGAGGGTCTCACTAAGTAGCTGAGGCTGGCCTTGAACCCAGATCCTCTGGTTTCAGCCTCCCAAGTACTGGGATTACAAGTGTGCACCACCACACCCGGCTTCTAATGTGTGTTTTTAAGAAGCTTCCCAGGATGGCATATAGCTCACTGGTAAAGTGATTCCTTGCATGCACAACACCCTGGGTTCAATCCCCAGTACCAAAAAAAAGACAATAAGAAGACCATTAATAAATAAATAAGTAGCTTCCCAATGATTCTGTGGGGACCAGGATGGAGGCCATTGACACTGCTATTTCAATTCATGAGTTACTTCATTGCAATGTGGATACCCCCCAACACACACACACACACACAACACACACACACACACACACACACACATACACACACACACACTTCTTGTGGCTTCCGTAATTTCAGAAAAAAGTTCAAACTCCTTATCTCAACAATAAAAGCCTCGTGCAGGTGTGGAGGCACATGCCTGCAATCCCAGTACTTGGGAGGCTGAGAAAGGAGGATCACAGGTTTGAGGACAGCCTCAGCAAGTAGTGAGACTCTTATCGACCTTGCATGGCCTTGTTTCAAAATAAAAAACAGACAAGTGTGGTGGCCCACGTAATTGGGAGGCTGAGAGTGGAGGATCCGGGTTCATGGCCAACCTCAGCTACCTAGTGAGGCTCTCCGAAACTTAGTGAGATCCTGTTTCAAACTAAAGAATAAAAAAAATAGGACTAGGGGTGTAGCTCAGAGGTAGAATGCCCCTGAGTTCAATCCCCAGTACCACAATAAATAAATAAATAAATAAATAACAGGGCTGGAGGTGTAGCTCAGAGGTAGAATGCCCCTGAGTCCTGTCCCTAGTCCATACATACATACATACATGCATACATACAATAAGAGCCTCGTGATCTGACTGTCCCTCACTGCCAGTCACCCTGGAGTTCACTTGAGTTCACTCTCCTCGTGGCCTAGCCTTTCCTCTGTTTCCTTAGTGGTCCCAACAATTCCCATCGCTGAAGCAATGGGGTTTAGGAATTGTGCTTGAGGTTTCTAGTGTTAGACCACTTGCATTCAAATCTTTTTAAATTTTTTTTTTTTTTGGTACTTGGAATTGAACCCAGGGGCATTCTACCTCCAAGCTACAACCCCAGCACCCCCTCTTTTTTTTTTTTTTTTTTTTTGAAACAGTATCTTGCTAGGTTACTGAGGCTCCTAAGCCTCAGCTAAATTTCTAAAGCTGGCCTCAAACCTGCAATCCTCTTGTCTCAGCCTCTCAAGTGCTAGGAGCTGGGCGGGTGTGTTGGTGGAGCACGCTGTAATCCCAGTACTTAGGAGGCTGAGACAAGAGGATCTGGTTCACAGCCAGCCTCAGCTAGTGAGGCTCTCCATAACTTAGTAAGTCCCTGTTTCTTTCTCTTTTTTTTTTGGTACTGGGGATTGAACTCGGGGGCATTCTACCTCCGAGCTATACCCCCAGCCCTATTTTGTATTCTTTATTTTGAAACAGAGTCTCACTAAGTTGTGGAGTGCCTCACTAGGTAGCTGAGGCTGGCCGAGAACCCGGATCCTCCAGTCTCAGCCTCCCGAATGCTGGGATTACAAGCGTGCGCCACCACGCCCGGCTGTAAGACCCTGTTTCGAAATAAAGAATACGAAATAGGACTGGGGGTGTAGCTAGGAGGTAGAATGCCCCTGGGTTTCATCCCCAGTACTGCACAAAGAAAAAAAAAAGTGCTGGGATTACAAGCAAGAGCCACCACACCCGGCACCTGCATTCAAATCTTGACTCAATCACCTACACCACTCCATTTCAAACTCTATAAAATATTCTATACTGTAAAATGGTATCTACATGTGTGTGTGTGTGTGTGTGTGTGTGTGTGTGTATGTGTGTGTGTTTTACTGGGAATTGAACCCAGGAGCATTCTATCTCTCAGCTATGCCTCGGCTCTATTTTATTTTTTATTTTGAAATAGGGTCTCGTTCTAAGTTGCTGAGGCTGTCTGCGATCCTGCCATCCTCCTGTCTCAGCCTCCCAAATATTCAGATTACAGGTGTGTGCCACCAACAATATCTACATTATAGAGGTGAAGTGAAAATTAAATAAATACCCACAAAATATTTAATAAGTATTTGGCATTGAGTAGCCACTTAACATTATAGCTATGATTATCATTCAAAAGTAGAAGCTTAAGCAGGGCGTGGTGGCAGGGTCCTTGACCTCTACTTTCCGTGTGTGTAAGTGTGTATGTGGTGTGTGTGTGGTGTGTGTGTGTGTGTGTGTGTGTGTATGTGTGTTTCACTGGGGATTGAACCCAGGGGTGTTCTACCACTGAGCTACACCCACAGCCCTTTTTATTTTTTATTTTGAAACAGTCTCACTAAGTTGCCATGTGCTGGCCTCCAACCTATGATCTCCTGCCTAAGCCTCCCAGGTCCCGGGCTTCCTGCTGACCTTACAGCCTCCACTTCCCCTGAGTCCTCTCTGGGCAGTCCTGAAGGGCTCCTTGCTGAGTGCTCTCAAATCAGCACGCACTGTACTTCCCTCCTCGTTCATCACACTTTCTGACCCCTTGGGTTTAAAGTGCCTTGCTGAACCGGCGACCTCCATTCTTCTGACAGCATCGGTCATCTCTGGGGCACAGGACACAGCCCTGAGTCAGAAAGCAGAGACATCTGGGAAGCCGGTGTAGCCAAGTCTTGAGGCAGCAGTGACGGGGTCCACCCCGAGCAGTTTGGGACCATTTGCCAGGCGATACCACCTGCCGCTGAGTCGAAACCATAAAAATAAACATGTCTCTAGCCATTCCTTAAAAAAAAAAAAAAAATCTACTCTTGAGAGCAAAACTGTCTCAACAATCAGCAGATAGAAAAAGCCAGGCATGGTGGCTCACACCTGTAATCTCACACACACAATAACCCACAGGCAAGCCAAGTAAGACAGAGCATGGTGCCAGGGAACAGAACAGGACTTCCTTGAGCTACAGCCAGGCCTGGAAGGCAGTGGAGAGTTGGCCTGGGGACTAGAGGGGCCAGCACCCCATTTAGGCATGAGGGCAGGACTCTGGAGGCCAGTCCAGCTGCAGAGCAGTGAAGCTGGTGCAGGAGGCCTCTTCACACAAACAGACGTAGGAAGTAGTCCTGGTGCAGTCCTGGTGGCCATGCCAACTTGATTCTACTGCAGAAGTCCAAACAGCCTGGTTTAGGAGCTGGCCTGGAGTGTGTGTGGAGGGGGGCAGATGATTCCCCACAAGCTGCTTTTGAGCTCCTGCAAGAATATTTTAGCAAAAGCCAAGACCAAAGAGCCCTGGGCCATTCACCTCTGACTGCAAACCAAACTGCATTAAGAACACGTGTGGCTGGGCGTGGTGGTACATGCCTGTAAACCCAGCTACTTGAGTGGGAGAATGAGGCAGGAGGATTGAAAGTTCAAGGACACCCTGAGCAACTTAGTGAGACCCTGTCTCAGAATAAAAAGTAAAAAGGGCTGGAGGTGTAGCTCAGTGGTAGATCCCTTGCCTGGCACGGGTGAGGTCCATGCCAGGCAAGGGATGAAAGAGGTCCTGGGTTCAATCCTCGGCACTACAAAAAGAAAGAGCGCGAGAGCACATGTTTTCAAGACTTCTTCTATGGCTATGAGTTCTGAACTAGTCATTGAATTTGGTGCCAATCAGTCAGTGTTTCTCTGGTTAACAGAAGTTAAACCTGTTAAAAAGCTGAAAATAAGTAAATCATAGAGGGATAAGTGGTGGGAACAAGAAGACCTTGTGCTCCTGTAGCGGGCCAAGGAGAGAGGTGCCCGCGAAGAGGAGGTGCCACGACATCTGGCAAGAAGGCGTTCCTGGGGCTCCAAGGACAAGGGACCCGTGGGGGCGGGGGACAGACACCCTATCACAGGCAAATGGCCTCAAGGCCGTGAGTCTCAAGGACAAACACACGTGTGCAGGCCATGCTATGTTCCAGAAAAAAAAGCTTCCAGCTTGCCCCCCAGGCCCCCCCCCCCATCCAATTTCATTTGCCCTCAGCCCCAGGAAAAACCGGTTTATGGGGAAATGATTATCTTGGTGGGTTGTTTTTTTTTCCAATTGAAAGAAATAAAACGATTCCTAACCAAGAACTCTGGTCAGGTACTAACTCACCAGGGGCCCTCAAGGGCTGGGAGGAAATAGAGCGCCCACTAGACCTGGAGCCAGGAGGTGCGGGGGTAACAGTCCACCACATCTTCCCTGCCAGGCCCTCTGACGACTTCCTGGAAGGTATTCATACTGTGCTGGTTACTTCTCACTAGCACCAAGGCAGTAACTACTGGATAATTCAGAATAGTGAACAAAAAACAACAAAACAGATGTGGAATAACTCACAGATCCTTTTATTTATTTGGAGTTTGAACTTTTTTGGGGTGTGTGTGTGTGTGTGTGTGTGTGTGTGTGTGTGTGTTACTGCTGAGATTCAACTCAGGAGCATTCTACCTCTGAGCCACACCCCAGCCCTATTTTATTTTATTTTGAAACAGAGTCTCACTACGTTGATGAGAATCTCATTACTTGCTGAGGCTGTCCTCAAACCTGCAATCCTTCTGTCTCAGCCTCCCAAGTACTGAGATTACAGGTGTGTGCCCTCACTACTGGCTGGAGTTTGAAATTTTTAATCACATACACACGCATGCACACCACACATACACACACACACACACACACACACACACACACACACACACACTTCTGCCTTATATTCAACCAACACTCTTAAAATTCAGTTCTGGGACCCATCCAGATGGACAGGGCATAAAAAAGATTTTGATGATCCACAAAGCAGGTAATGCCTTCATTCAAAATTCATTCAAACAGGGCTTTTTGTGTTTGTGTGTGATCCTGGGATGGAACCGAGAGATCTTCTACCTCCAGGCTATGCCCCCAGCCCTATTTTATTTTTTTTATTTAGAAACAGGATCTCCCTAAGTTGCTGATCCTCCTATTTCAGTCTCCCAAGTACTGGGATTATAGGCTTATGCCACCATGCCTGGCTCAAACAGGGAATGAGTTCTAATAATGCCCAAAGATAGTCGAGAATTTATAGCAAAAGTTCTTGTGCCATAGGAAGGAGAAACTAACATGTAGCAAGTACCTAATACATACTTTTTCACATACTATCTCACTTAAAAGTCTGTATTGGAAAAAATACTATTTTTTTTAATTCAAATTCTATTTTTTTGTTACCAATTTCTTTATTTTTTTTTTCCTTTTTCCCTTTCTTCTCCTCTTTCCTTTTTTTTTTTTTTTTTTCAGTACTGGATTGAACCCAGGAGCATTCTACCTCTGAGCTACACCCCAGTCCCATTTTTTACTCTTTATTTTGACAGAGGGTCTCACTAAATTGCTAAGTAGCTGAGGCTGGCCTCAAACCTTCGATCCTCCTGTCTCAGCCTCCCAAGAACTAGGATTACAAACATGTACCACCATACCTGGCTTTACCTCTTTTGTTTTGGGGGGGGGTACCTTCTACCCCCAAACTATACACCCAGCCCTATTTTACTTTTATTTTGAAACAGGGTCTCACTATGTTGATGAGAGTCTCACTACTCACTGAGGCTGTCCTTGAACCTGTGATCCTCCTGTCTCTCTCTCCCAAGTACTGAGATTATAAGCATGAGGCATCACACCTAGCTCTTTATTTTTCTTCCTTCCTTCCTTCCTTCCTTCCTTCCTTCCTTCCTTCCTTCCTTCCTTCCTTTGTTGTACTAGGGATTGAACCCAGGGGCATTCTACCTCCAAGCTATACCCCCCAGCCCTGTTTTATTTTTTATTTTGACACAGTGTCTCATTAAGCTGCTGAGAATCTCACTAAGTGTTGGAGACTGGCCACAAACCTTCAACCCTCCTGCGTCAGCCTCCCAAATACTGAGGTTATAGGTGTGTGTCACCATGCCCTGCTTCCCCAATTTCTTTATATCAAGGATTCTGTAACCAGCAAGGTATATGGCGCACATGCCTGTAATCCCAGTACTGGAGAGGCTGAGACAGGAGTACCTCAGGTTTGAGGCCAGCCTCAGCAACACAGCAAGATTCTCAGCAAACTGGTGAGACCCTGTTTCAAAAACAAAAAATAAAAAAATAGGACTGGGGGGTATAGCTTGGAGGTAGAAGGCCCCTGGGTTCAATCTCTAGTAACACACACACACACACACACACACTCACACACACACACATACTCTCTCACACACACACACTCACACACATTCACACACTCACACACACACTCACACACACACACACACACACACACCCTCTGTAATCCGATACCCCGATCTGCCCTAACTGCAGGGCGATTACTAAGACTACAGATCACCTCCACGCGCTGTTCTTTCTGACCTACCCGGCCTCCCCCGGCACCAGCGCCTCCCCCCCCCGCTTTTCCAAGTCCAGGGCCAGGCGGGCAGTTGCACTGGCGCTGCCTAAAGCCCGCACTAACAGCATTAAGGTGATCACGTCCACGCATCGCAGGCTGGGGATATCTGACTCCAAGCTGGGGAAAGCTCCAGAAGCTCAAAGGACTATCCCCAGAGAATGTCCACTTCAATCACCATTTCCTAAACGTGCCCACCTCTGCAGGCATGCGCCACGTCCAGGTGCCACGTGCGCTCACACTCCACACCCCCCATCGCCGGCCTGGGGAGTGGGGCTGGGGAGCCGGCCCTCCACCTCGGCTTCTCTAGGAGGCCAAGAAAGCCGTCTGCTTCCACTCTTCCTCGTCCGTCCTCTCCCCAGGGCGGCCGTTGTGACCAGATTGTCACTGACTGGATGACAGGTTGGATCTGAGAGTTCTGGGGCTCAAGAGGGCCAACACCCCGGGGGCTCAGCCGCCTTCTGCGGACCATACTTGTTGGAGTGCTGAAGCGCTCCCCTCTCATCTTCCCGTCAGTACTTGGCTCCTCCAACTGGCGATCTCCGGGCTGTGTGGATTTCCTCTCCAGCCACCCCTCCCTCTCCTGCAATCAAGCTGTCACGCGGGCTGTTTGACACAAACTGTTCTCTTACTAAAGGTGACTGTCTTATGGCCTTTCTTCCTTATCCTGATTCTTTCTGACAGTTTCGCCGCATCTGAACTGACTCCTTTTTCTTAAGAGGAAAAGAAAAATGATTTCACTGTAATCTTAATTTCAATAGGGACTAAAAAGAAACCACGCAGGTATCTTCTCCACATCCTTTTCTGGGGCACCTGCTGCATGCCAGGCTCCACTTGAAGCAAATCCAAAGATGTAAATAGAGAGAGCCAGGTACGGCGAGCACGCCTGTAACACCAGCACTCAGGGAGGCTGAAACAGGAGGATGCACATTCAAGCCAGCCCCCACAAAATGGCAAGACCCTCAGCAACTTAGCGAGACCCTGTTTCAAAATTTAAAAAACTAAATTAAATAGGGCTAGGAGCCTGGTGTGGTGGCACAGCCTTGTAATCCCAGGACTTGGGAGACTGACAGGAAGATCGTGGGTTCACAGACAGCCTCAGCAACTTAGCGAGGCCCTCCACAACTCAGTGAGACCTAGTTTCCAAATTAAAAAATAAAATAGAATAGAGCTGGGGCTGTAGCTCAGAGGTAAAATCCCCCCTGGGTTCAACCCCTAGTACCACAACAAATAAATAAATAAATAAATAAATAAATAAATAGGGCTGGGGGTGTAGCTTGGAAGTAGAATGCCCCCCTGGGTTCCATCTCCAGAGGAGAGAGAGAAGAGAGAAAGGAAAGAGAGAGAGAGAGAGAGAAAGAGGGAGGGAGAGAGAGAAAAAGGAAGCGAAAGGCAGGCAGGCACATGTTCTGTCCTTCAGGGGTTTACTCTCTGGTGAAGAAAGAGACACCCCACTCCGTGGCGATGTTCTACACAGTGGGTGATCGCCGAGCGGAGGACGGGACGGGGACACGCCTGCATGGAGTTTGGTGCCCATACAAGAGGCAGCTCGCCTGGGGCCGCATGGGAGAATATATGTGACTTCACAGAAAGGGAAGCCTCTGACCTGGCATTTGAAAAATGAGCAAAATTTTCCTAGGCAAAGCATATCACAGATAGAGCGACGGCACATGCCAGACGTACACACCTGAGGAGCAGCGTGTACACGGTGCAGCGCCATGAGCCCCCTACCGCTGGAGGTGATGGCAGAGGAGGGGCAGAAGAGGGACAGGGACAAGTGAAGCAAAGGTCCCATCGGGAAGGGCCTTACGTGTCCCGGAAACAGGATGAGATTCAGGATGAAGGATTCTGAGCAGGGAGGGGACCTAGGTTTTTTTTTTGTTGTTTGATTGGGCGCTGGGGATTGAACCTCTGAGCTATACCCCTAGCTTCATTTTCTATTTTTTATTTTGAAACAGGGCCTCATCAAATTGATGAGGTTGGCCTCAAACCTGCAATCCCCCTGTCTCATCCTCCCAAGTACTGGGATTACAGGTATATGCCAACACGCTCAGCTAAGTGACCTGTTTATTAGAAGAGATAGATGCATAAGAGGCAGGTGACTAAGGAAGTCCTCGCAATACAGCAGAGATGAGAAAGACTCAAGCTAAGGCAGAGGAATGAGCAAGGACCGGAAGGAGAGAGCGTAGAGGGTGGGTCTGGGCGTGTGGCTCAGTGCTATAGCACTTTCCTAGCATGTGGGAGGCCCTGGGTTCAATCCCCAGCAACACACACACACACACACACACACACACACACACACACACACACACACAAAAGAGCAGGAGGAAGTAGGTTAGGAAAAGATTTCAGGGAACTCCAACTGGGTTCTATGTAGCATACACATATGCTCATCTTGGAATCGTGCATAAAGTTAACATTCACTTACTATAAATAAAAATATATGGAAAACAGCAGGAGCACAGCGGGGCGACAGCCACAGAGCCAGCGGGGGGCCTGGGCCAGCTCTGTCACTGACTGGATGGATCATGGAGCAGGCTGTATCGCCATTCTGAGCCTCAGTTTGCCCTCTGTAAAATAGAGAGCGTGCTGGGTGCTCACATAGCCCCTATCTACTCTTAAAAGTTGGTGGCGCACGCTTGTAATCCCAGCATTTGGGAGGCTGAGACCGGAGGATCCGGGTTTGAAGCCAGCCTCAGCTATCTAATGAGGCACTCCGCAACTTAGTGAGACCCTATTTCAAAATAAAGAATAAAAAATAGGGCTGGGGGGTGTAGCTCGGAGGTAGAATGACCCTGAGTTCAATCCCCAGTACCGCCAAAAAAAAAAAAAAAAATGCAAAGAAGTTAAGAAATCTCCAGGAAATCCATCCATAGCCAGGCAGAGAAAGGAACCCCAGCTGGGCCAAGAGTGTGAATGAACCAGAGGATGAGGCACGATGCCAGATAGTGGGAGAGAATGGCAGCCGGAAAAGACCCGGAAAGACGACAAACAGGCAGAGACCCACATACACAGCTCCCTGGCTCACTCCCCATTTTACTCTCTTTGGTGTGTGTGTGTGTGTGTGTGTGTGTGTGTGTGTGTGTGTGTGG
>PVLC010036126.1:0-15763 GCA_004027655.1 Graphiurus murinus
TTCTTAGAAAGAATATTCATTCATATTTCCTTTCAGCAGTGATTGTTTTACTTTTTACAATTAAATCTTTGATCCAATTGAAGTATATGAAGTGTAAGAAATGAGGGGAATTGGTTGTAAAAAATATACTTTTTATCATAACCTGGTGAAAAATGACTATCTCAGCTTTGGAGCTCAATCACCTCTCAGTTGAAGCACTGAACACCAGTAAAATGAATGCTTTAGATAAGGCATAGGAAAAATATTGAGAAAAAGATAGGTAATATCATTTGGTTGTAGAAGAGAGACAAGATCTGAATGGGCTTGCTGGAAGAGCTATTAATTGAGATGGAATTCTTGTTAGTATGGAGGAAAAAAAGATAAGGAGGTCTCGTTCATGAGAGGTAGTCCAGTTTGACTTGCCTGGAGCTAGGATTTTTGGCCCCCGGGCTTGAGCAGGGGATGAGAGGCATGAATGGTTTTTGAGTTGCCCTTTAGAAAAATGAATGTGGCAGCATTGGAAGAATAGATGGAAGTGAAGATGTCAGGGGTCAGCTATAAGACTAACTCTAAAGCCTGGTTGGTTTGGGTTGGGAGATGGTGTAAAATCATCTCAGTAGTGAGCAAGTGAGGAAGTCCACCAAGCACAACACATTGCATTGTGGTTCAAAGCAATGATAAGAATGTGGGCAGCATTCTGTCAAGCGCTGAAGGCAAGGCACAGCTGGGAAGCTAAGACAGCACCAGAGATGAAGATGGGCTACTACAGGTGAAATAAGACACTAGCTTTAAAATTGGGTTTGAAGCAGAACCTGAAGAGGAGGAGGGGGAGCAAGCTGCGACTACAAGGACTAAGGTCCTAGATAAACCACGATGTGTAATTGGTTGTGTGTGTGTGTGTGTGTGTGTGTGTGTGTGTTTACTGGGGATTGAAACCGGGGCATTCTACCCATGAGCTATTCCCCCAACCCATTTTAATATATCTTTTTTTGTTTTGAAATGATATCTCACTAGGTTGTTGAGAGTCTTGCAAATTGTTGAGACTGGTCTCGAACCTGTGATCCTCCTATCTCAGTGTCCCAAGTACTCATATTATGAGTGCATCTCACCTCACCTGGCTCTCACCCCCTACCCTCTTTAAGGAAAGATGTGATCTCCCAGCAGTCAATGAGCCTGAGCCTGTATGTTGGGTGAGCTGGGCTGAGGTGTGAGGCAGAGCAGAACTGCGAAGAAAGAAGGGCACATTGTCTCCTATGTGTAGTGATCATGCCCTTTGATTTAGTTTTCCTTAATTATAGCTTTTTAAATGAACCCTGATAATATTTCTTTTGTTCTTCCCTTTCTTGATTTGCTCTTTGTATCTTTCATATTGAGAAAATCTCTATATACATGCTGGGTTATGAAAAATTTGTGTTTAAATGTTTAGGAAATACTCAAATATACTCCAATAAATACTAAATACTATTCTAAATACTGCTGGTGTATTCTAAAAATACTCCAATTTGTTCAAGTTGGATTTAATCTTTATGTCATTTTAAACCTTTTTCATTTCTGTGTGTTGATACACTTCTTTATTGTTTTACAGCTTAACTGAGAAGCTGTTATGAAGTCTAAAACTTTGACAGATATCATATTCAACATTTTTCAATGATTATAAACTTGAAAGTTATACCCACCTGGACACACATACACACTACTTAATGTTTGGATTTTTTTTCCCCAGACATCAGGAAACCAGATCAAGTCAGAAGAATTTGAAGGTGAACTAAAAGAAGGAAAGATTGATACTGGTATGGCCCCAAATGGCTGGAAATCTCGCATATTTAGGAATTCTACTAGCAAAAGTCTTAAAAATCCACGAATGCATCAAAATGGCCATGAGGCAGAAGCCAGTGAGCTTGTAAGTTGTTTTTCACTTCAATTAAGTCTTTTGCTTTATAATGTTGCTGTTGAAATTCTTAGACTTGCAAGTATTTCTCTGACACAGATGATCCCTACTATGAGCCATTCTCTTCTTAAACAAAAAGAAATTTCATGTAATACCAGTACTTGGGAGGCAGAAATAGAAGGATCACAGTTTGAGACAAGCCTCAGCAACTTAGCAAGACCCTGTTTTAAAATAAAAAATAAAAAGAGCTGAGCGGTCTAGCTCAGTGGACAATGCTTCTGGGTTTGATTCCCAACACTCTCCTCCCTACCAAGAAAAAGGAAATTTCAAATTTTGGATGTGTTTGTCAATGAACTAAAATATAGTCCAATCACAAATGGATTTGCAATGGAAAAATAATCTAAAAATACAGTCTTTGTGCTGAGGTGCTTAATATTAAAATTAAATATTTCAGCCAGGCATGGTGGCACACACCTATAATCCCAGTACTTGGGGAACTGAAACAGAAGAATCACAGGTTTGAGGCCAGCCTCAGCAACTTAGACGCTCAGCAACCTAATGAGACCCTGTTTCAAAAAATAAAAAATAAGAAATAAAAAGGACTTGAGGTGTGGCTTAGAGGTAGAATGCCCTGGATTCAATTCCAGTACCAAAAAAAAAAAAGAAGAAATTAAATATTTTATTCATCTTTGAGGTCTAGAGATAATAAGGCTGTCCCAAAGTAAAGTCTTGTTATTGGAATACTTTACTAAGTAGGTTCACATTTGATTGTCAATACTAGGGAACCAGAATAACATCAGTTTAACAAAATTAAAACTTTTTCATTTTTCCTTCACATAAAAAAGTCCTACAGGTGAAAATCTCAGGTCTAGAGTGGTGGCTCCACAGTCACCAGAGACTTGAGCTCTTTCATGTTTATCTTCACTATCCTGGCACATCACATCCAGCCTCAAGGTCACTTCATGACCTAAGAAGGCCCATAAAGCTCTAGTTGTCATGTCCACATTCCAAGCAGCAAGAAGCAATGAGATTCTCCACAAGTCTCACTCAAGACTTTTACCTGGAAGTCATTGGCCATAAGCTGGGTATGGCCACATGGAAGTGTGGAAAATTCAGGGTGTGCTGACACCCTGAATTAACTGGAAATTCTTTAAGAAAAAGAGGGCTATATCCAGAAAGAGCAAAATTATATATTCTGTAACATTCCCTACCAGAAGACTTAGGACATTATTAATTTAAATGAAATAATTTTATAATAGGAAAGGAAATTTTAAGAGGGAAAATTTCATCCCAAGAAAAGATACTTTCTTATCTCAAGCTATTTTTCAGTACATTTTGATGCTATTTGCTGATAAAGGCTGAGTTTATTTTTGCTCTTGTGTTGGCCTGAAGAGACTAATCCTAGTGAGCGCTCATTGCATTTGAAAGAAGGGGGCCGAGTAAACCTACTTCTGTGTTCACTGTTTCATAGACATATATATATATATATATATATATATATATATATATATATATATATATATATATCCTATTTAAATGACCCTAAGGCTATGAAATTCATATCTACCTCTGTCTTTTAGTTTAATGTTAAAGTGCTTCGATAGTTAGAATATTCTACTTCATGAGACCTCAATCCTTCATGCTTAACCAGACATTTAGTTAAGCATTAGCCAAGAATCTGATATATGCTAATAACTGAGTTAGTTGCTAGGAATAAACAGTGTTCTGCATTTATAAGAACACTAGTCCATCTATTCAAGTGTATTGCCTCATTTGACCCTGACACCATTCCTATTAGAGAGGCAAGACTGCTTCCTTATACTATGAGAAAACTGCAGCTCAGCTCTGTGGCTTAGCCATGACTGTCACATGGACCCAGAGTTGTGTAAGTCCAGAGCTTGGATTGCAGGGTGTTTGTGCCTAGAGGCTGCTCCCTCTCAATCTGCTGAGGCCAGCACAGAGACAGCTGGTCACTCTATGAAGATTGCCTCTTCGGTGCACAGTGCATGCTCAGCTTGTGCTGTGTCATCAGTGAGCGTTGTTAACATTTTATGATATACTTTCCTACTCTCTTTGCTGGATGTTTTCTAGTTTGCAAGACCCAGTCTGCCAACTCTAGTAACTGTTGTGACAGTCACCAGTTTGTCCAAATATTTATATGTTCCAGGATCCTCACGTGCCACAAGTGTCTTTTCTGAAGGTCCTGAACCTGAATAAAACCGAATGGCCCTACTTTGTGGTGGGAACAGTCTGTGCCATTGCCAATGGGGCCCTGCAGCCAGCATTTTCCATCATATTTTCAGAGATGATAGCGGTGAGTTTGAAAACATCATGTAAAGGCTTGAATTTAAGCAGTTCATTGACTGCTTCTCATTGCAGCCTCTCCCAGCTATCCCAATTCTGGGATTAAGCAGCCTCAAATTCAACTAAGCCCAAATCCTTTATACCTTTTTGAGGAAGGCTATAAGTGAAAAATAGCCTTTAAGCCATTCTAAGTTATATCAGGCAACATATAAAGTGCAAAATCAATGCAGAAGACATTCTTATTAGCTGTTTTCATTTGGGTGAAACTGATGGTAGACAATGAGCTTTATCTATTTGTGGAGAATTTCTGGCACATGTCTCACAGAGAGGTGGTTGGGGCTGGAGGAGAGGACAGTTCAAATCAGAGTGTTTATCAAGTCCAGGCTCTAGGCATAGACTGGCCTCACCAGCGGATATGTGGACAAGCTCAGGCAAGATGCTTTCCCTTCCTGCAACTGAGTTTCTTCATCTATAAAATAAACCTAACTCATAGGATGACTGAAGATTAAAAGAAACTATACAACTAACCCTGTAGAAAGTATTCAAGAGTATATGCCTCATGGTAAGCACTCAAAAGGTGATAAGTACTATATCACTGTTGGAGCAATCCTTCCAAGACTTGGGGAGCCTAAGGCTAACAAAGAAAACTCATACTATCCAGACATTACAGTCATACGGAGGTATATATGGGAAGCTATTCAAAATATCTGTCTCAGTTGAATACAGAATTTATATTGCATACCATCTTAGTTGGCCTCTAACATTATTGGAGAAACTTTTGGTTAAGGATAAATCATACTCCATCACATTGAGTTTATTATTCAGCCAGTAGTACATGCCTGTAATTCTAGAAGGTAGGAGGCTGAAACAGGTGGATCACAAGTTCAAGACCAGCCTCAGCAATTTAGTGAAACCCTTTTTCAAAATAAAAATTAAAATAAGCCGGGCTTGGTGGTGCACGCTTGTAATCCCAGCATTTGGGAGGCTGAGACTGGAGGATCCAGGTTCGCGGCCAGCCTCAGCTACCTAGTGAGGCACTCTGCAACTTAGTGAGACCCTGTTTCCAAATAAAGAATAAAAAATTGGGCTGGGGGTATAGCTCGGAGGTAGAATGCCTCTGAGTTCAATTCCCAGTACCGCAAAAAATAAAATAAAATAAAATAAAATAAAATAGTGGTTGGAGGTGTAGCTCAGTGATAGATCATTTGCCTACATGTGCATGGCCTTAGGTTTGATTCCTTGCACCACAAAAATACAATACAATACAATATATGTCTGGGGTATAACTCAGAGGTAGATACCCTGGGTTCAATCCCTACACACACACACACACACACACACACAGTTTATTATTCCTATGACATTGGACATTGATCTACAGTGGAGACCATAAGCCAAAAAAAAAAAAAAAAAATGAGAATTTATTTCAAATACCTTCCAAAAGTAGGTAGGTAAAATTGGAAGATATTTCAAATCACATCCAAATCTCATTAAATTTTAAAATAAAGCAATCCTTGGCCATTCAAAAGCTATATTTGCATTTTGAGGAATCTCCAGTATGGCAAGTGCTGCTCTGGGCACCAGCACTGGAGCCACAGCAGTACACAAAATAAACCAAAGTTGTGCCCTCCAACGGCATACTTCCTACTGGGACAGAAGCACAGCACAAAAACAAACAAGTAAAAAAGATATATAGCTGGGAATGGTGCCACATGCTTGGAATCCCAGTACTTGGGAGGTTGAGACAGGAGGATCGCAGGTTCATGGCCAGCCTCAGCCACTTAGTGAGGCCCTCTGCAACTTAGCGAGACCCTGTTTCAAAATAAAGAATAAAAAGTAGGACAGGGATAAAGAAGAACAAAAGCATGTCATTTGCAGGAAAATGGATGGATCTGGAAAACATTATGGCTAAGTGAGATTAGTCAGTCACAAAAAGTAAAAAATCATATGCTCTCCCTAACATGTGGAAGCTAGGGAGAAAGTGGGATATAAGAGGGACTCTAGACAAAGAAGGAGAAACCTTAGGTGAGCAAAGAAGGTGATGGAGGGGAGGGAAACACACTAATGCACATCATATACTTTCACAAACATATCAAAGTCAATCACTAAACTGAACTTGAGAAGGAGGGAGGAGGAGGGAGTGGGCTAGGAATTGGGAAAGGGTTAAATGAGAGATGTGTGCAAGTATGGTTTTACCAGCTTGTACCTCACAAAAATGTATGATTACAATGCACCAATAAAAAATAAATAGGGCTGGGGTATAGCTCAGAGATAGAATGCCCCTGGGTTCAATTCCCAGTACTGGAAAAAAAGAAAAAGATATATAATTGGCTTATGGATAACAAGTGTTTTAGAAGGGGGCTGGATACTGGAGGAGCGGGAGAAGGGGAGAAGGGACGCTATTTCAGATGAGGCCTTCCTTCAGGTCAAAAGATGCCCCAGAGAGTGAGGGTCAAGGGCTGGAGGCAGGGAGGAGACAGACAGAGTGGGCTGAGTGCAGAGGAAGAGGAACAAATACTAAATGGTGCAACCACTCCCAGACCACAGGCAGTGTTTCAACCACATTAATAATCCGTAGTCCTCAAATTCATGGAGCCAGGAAGTGGACTAGTGATTTCCAGGGACTCAGAGGTAGGAGAATGGGGACTCATTGTTTAATGAGGTGATGAATAATGCTGGAGGTGGAGGGTGAAGAAGGCTGCACAACCCCAGGATTATGCTTAATGCCTCCGAATTGTACACTCAAAAATGGTTAAGGTGGTAAATTTTATGTTACATATGTCTTACTGCAACTAAAACTCTCACATATTAAAGCCTGGATTTTAAAATGTAGCACTCTAGTCATTATTGGAGAGGAGGAGTATGTGAGGATCAATGGAGTCATCCAAGTAAACATTTCAATGTTCTTCTGCAGATTTTTGCACCAGGGGATGATGCAGTGAAGCAGCAGAAGTGCAACATGTTCTCATTGCTTTTCTTAGGTCTGGGAATTATTTCTTTCTTTACTTTCTTCCTTCAGGTAAGTGCCTATGATTTGCCCTTCTCCTCAAGTCCATAACTCAGGAAATTCATTAAAACATAATGGAGCTTCCAAACCCTTAGACTGAAATGAGTTGCAAAAACAACAGTCTCAGAAGTCAGACTCAGCAGGAGGAAATGTGACTGCTCTGCATGCTAAATTAGGCTGCACATTTGCCTTCAGCAACCATTCATTACGCAGCAAAACGACATTAGCTCATTGGGAACCCAAGAAGCACTTAAACTCAACTGGCTGCAAACTGGAGAAATGCAGCACGGTAGCACTCTTTGTTGTTATTCTTGCACAATATCAAGTAACGTTGATCTTTTCTTACTTAACTGATGAACCGTTGGAAAGAACACACATCTTGCATGGAGATCTTATAGACATGGCCCAAAAGAGCTAGACACACTTGCTCCAATTGTTCTTTTCTACCTAGTTAGATTTTTACCACATCTCTTTGTTCTGGTTTAACCCAATGGGCATCATGCAGGCCTTTCAAATATGATCCACTGAGTCACCAAAATAATGTTTCCTGGGTGTGCCCAGCATGCTTCTCTTTTATTATTGTTGAGCCAGGGGCAACAGGAAGCCAGGTATTTTATTTAGAAATCATTGCTTTGCTGGAAGCACCTCAGTGATCTGATACAGCCCAGAGCCCTGGCATGTCAGGGAATGGAGTTTCAGGGACTGCAGGAACAGTTGTCCCTTGCATAGCAATCTCCAGGAAGAGGCAGCAGGAAATGGAACTAGAAACAAAGCACAGGTGGCAGCCTCACCCCAGCTCTGATCCTTTGCTTAGTAAAGGCTTCTGATGTGAAATCCCCAGAGTACCTTCCACGTGCCTACCCAGCACTCACAGCATAGCTGGAGGCCCACTCATCCCACCGCTCCAGAGGCAAGCCCAGCTCCAGACATCTAGACCACTCGCTAGTCTGGATGTGGTATTTAGAAAGAGGGAAGCTGCCTAGCAAGGAGTTTGAGAAGACTGGCAGCCTAATTGTTCCCAGTCTGAGAGTGGGCAGAGCTGTGGCAGGGAACCAGCATGCATTTGGACTTTAATGCTAAGGACCTCCTTCTTGTACTCCACATGAGCCAAAATGTTCTCCTGCCTGCCTAGAATTTCATGACTTCTATTCTCAACTCTTTTTAAAATTTATTTCATTTTTAATTGATGTATAATAACTTTGTGCAAATTTATGAGGTAAAATGTGATGTTTTGGAACATGTGTATATTGGGTAATGATCAAATCTTTCACTTTCAACTTTTGTGTTAAATGTATATACTGAAAGTTATAGTTACATATAGTAACTTTGTCACTGAAACATTGTCCTTGAATATTTTTGAAAAATATACACATTTAAAATGGTTTACAAGTCAAAACTGGATTATTTTAAGTTCTTCAGTCTTTCTAGTCATGGTGGCTCACATTTGTAATCCCAATACTTGGGAGGCTGAGACAGGAGGATTGCAGTTTTGAGACCAGCCTCAGCAACCTATCAAGAACTTCAAAAACTTAGCAAGACCCTGTTTCAAAATTTAAAAGGGATGGGGATTGGAGTGTAGCTCAGATGTAGCTCAGAATGTGCCAGAATGCCCTTGAGTTCAATCCCCAATACCACCAAAAAATTTAAAAAAATTTTAAAAAATAAAAAATAAAAAAAAATTCAGCCTCGTGATTTAACAATTTAACAGAACATGCATTCTAAGCTGTGACTTGGGAATTAGTATTTGGTCCTATGCTTTTGTTATTTGAATAGTTGATTAATGTATAAATAATGTAAAAATCAATGTGAATATATGCACTGTGGCAAGATACTAGTGGCAATCAAAAGAGACAAGAGCCTTTCTTCTCACCCAGGGCTTCACTTTTGGGAAAGCTGGCGAGATCCTCACCACGCGGCTGCGGTCCATGGCTTTTAAGGCAATGCTCAGACAGGTGGGTGTGTGCACTGGAGAGTGCCCCCTGGGTTTTCAGGGTTCTTTCATGTTAAGCCTCTCCCTATTCTTATTGGCATGCTGTTGTGCATGCCCCCTACTCCATGTAAGGATTGACCAGGGTCCTGCAAATTGTCCTGGTCCTTCAATATCCAAAAACTTCTCAGGATTTTCATAGAAGTAGGCTTAATTTCAGTAGGTTCTTTTGGTTTATTCTACAACTATCTCCATTCATGTGGACACCCTCATTTCATGGGCCTGCATCTCTTCTCTGGCTCCCGCACAGGCTTTGATCAATCCATGAAGACTCTAGGGTGCCTTTGTACAAAGGAGCAGGTGGTTGATAGCATTCATGTTCGTGAATACTACAATAGATCATACTAACTGTAGGTTTGCTCAAATGCCGGTAATTGAGTTTTATTTCTGTCTTGAGCTCTGTTTTCACAGTAATTCACTTGTTAATTAATTCAAACATTACTTACTATATGCCAGACAGAGAACTGAAATACTGAAACCCATTATCTGCTCTTTTGGGAAGTTTGCATTCTAATGCAGGACATGTGGGAAGGTGAGAGAATGTGAATTCTCTATTTTGATAGAGAAGTCCCAACAGAGGAATATCATCTGCCCAACTGGCTGGAATTGATTGCATTTCTGTTCACACACAGGCATGTAGTAGGTATTACATTTTGAGCAAGTCTGAGTTGATACATCTCTTTTCAGCATCTTTTAAATTCTTACTATGTAGGGGGAAATTACTTTATATGAAAGTTTAAGATATTGTGGATGACCAGCTTTTAATTAAAATAAAATCCAAGATACAGTCTTTTAATCATTGTTTAAATAAGACAAAACATGGTGAGAAGCCAGGGCTTAATTTCTCCTGCATAGAATTTATAAGAAGGATGCATTCTGCATAGCTGTACCACTCTTTATGGGAGACGACACCCCATGGGGCAGAGGTGTCCTAAGGGCAGGCTGTGATGAAGAGGAGGACGGTATGCCCACATGGGCCCCAACCTCAGGTGAAGCTGGCCGTGAATGAGCCCTGCCAGAGATGCCCTACACCAAAGAACCCCCAGGAGGGGCGGGTAAAAGTGTGGGGTGGGTGCTCAGGGATAGGCCAGACTGCATCCTGCATGCAGGTCTCCTAAACTTCAATACCCAAATTTAGCATGGATATTCAAACTTTGGTAGTTTCCATCTCATTTTCTCTGCTTGTTTTGAGCTAATTCAAAGATGTATTTTGTACCGTAGGACATGAGCTGGTTTGATGATCATAAAAACAGTACTGGTGCACTTTCTACAAGACTTGCTACGGATGCTGCCCAAGTCCAAGGAGTACGTACATGGCATTCTACTAGCATGTTTCTTTAAACACCCCCCCACACACACACATACCACTACTACCACCACCACCACCAACAACAATAACAACAACAAAAAAAACCTTTTGGCATAGCTACTTCAGTTAAGATGCATTCAGCTAGAGAAAGAACACTCAACTCAAACTGGCCCGAACAGTAAGAGGAAGGTTAGACTTCAGGGTTCATTCATTGATCCACAGGCTCAGAAAAGTCATTAGGGACCCAGGTTCCTTCTGCTGTATGGTCTCTTCTCCCCTCAGTGTTAGCTTCTTCCCAAGGTTCGTTCCCTAGCAATCAAAGGTTTGCCACCAAAACAAAGAGCCACGAGCTTTCTCGTTCCCATGCAGTGATGAATGCACACCTGCACTCAACACCAAAGAAAAGCCCTTCCCTTCCATCTGAGTTGAGCTGACTTGGGTTGCGTACACAACCCCCAACCAGTAGCTATCTTCCTGGGAAGGTTGTGCCTTGACTCCTCGTGTAGGTCCTCACCCTGAGAGCTGAGGACTCTGCAGTTCACTTCGTCCACACAGTGGAAGAGAGGGGCTAATGCTGCAGGGAGTCTGCCTCCATGTCCACAGTGGCCCTAGTTTTCTGAGCATTACACTAATTCTTTTTTTTATTGGTGCAGTGTAATCAGACATCTTGATGGAGTTCAGGGTGATAGAGGCTACATGCACACAGCACTTGTTGAGCCCTCATCCAGTTCCCACCCCACTCCCTCTCCCTCCCCACCTTCCTGTGCTCCACACAGTGATTGGCATTGATAAGTGTGTGTGTGTGTGTGTGTGTACAACGTGACCATCGAGGGATTTCCCTCCTCAAGTCTTCCTCCCCCTTTCCCCCATTTCCCTCAGTTAGGTCCTCTCCTTCACCCCACTAAGGTTTCTCCTCCTTTGTCTGGAGTCCCTCCTGTGTCCCAATTTCTCCCTAGCTTCTGCATGAGGGAGAGCATCTGACCTTTCACTTTCTATGACAAGCAGTACACTAATTCAATCTTATATGTGCTTTGCAGTAGATGGTCTCTTAGGATATGTGCATTTTGTAACACAGTCTCTGGGAGTAGGTAAATTTCTGTCTTGCTGGGCATGGTAGTATAGGCCTGTAATCCCAGGAACGGAAGTAGAAGGATTGCAGCAAATTGTCTGGGCTGCTCTGAGAGATCTTGTCTCAAAGTAAAAAATACAAAGGGCTGAAAGTATAGCTCAGTGGTAGAGCACCCCTGGGTTCAATCTCCAGTACCACACACACAAACACACACACACACACACACACACACACACACACACATACACACACACAAATCTGTCTTTCATATTTGAAGCAAATGGTCTTTAAAGTTACATGGGGGCCGGTTTCTTCTTTGAACAGGACCTTCATGAATAAACGCATATGCCCACTGCCCATCCACAGAGCAGGGCAGTTTACCACTTGGTTCTGTAGTGTTAGTACATGGGTACATGGGAATGTAAGCTAGTGGCACAAAAAACAAACCTGTAGAGCCCCACAGGTTCAGCAGAGGTGTTTGAGGTTATCTGTAGTGACTATGATTATTGGCTCAGGTGCAAAACCCAAGCATCAGAACTCACCAAGAGGCCTAAGGCAGGAGATGGTGGACTTGAACTTCACACACAGCCCCTCTGTTCTTTTTCTCTTCCAGGCCACAGGAACCAGGTTGGCTTTAATTGCACAGAATACAGCTAACCTTGGAACTGGTATCATCATATCATTTATATACGGTTGGCAATTAACCCTTTTGCTGTTATCGGTTGTCCCAATTATTGCTCTCTCAGGAATTGTTGAAATGAAAATGCTGGCTGGAAATGCCAAAAGAGATAAAAGAGAACTAGAAACTGCTGGAAAGGTGGGTTGAAAGAGTTTAGGGTGAGTGAAGGTGTTGTTTTTAATGATCACAATATGCGTGTTTAATGTTTGTGCTTACTATGACTCATAATTGTCAACACTGTGTAAAATATTTTACCATATTAATAAGGCCTAAAACTTGAAAATGAGCTGAGTAGTGAAACGTTAAGAGGTCAGACATTAGCCTATACTTGAGACAATTTTTTCCTTCTTGGCTATGATTTCTACCGTTAAGTTTGGCGGCCACCAGGTGGCAGTAATGCCGCGATTTTGTGGTTCTAACTACAGTCAATGGCAATTGGGCTACAACTGACTTGAGCCTGTGTGCCAATTATTCTAAGTATTTATATGCACTGACTCATTACGTCTCCACAATAATCCCATGAGGCAGGTGATGATCTTACCACATTTCTGCAAATGTAGAACCTGAGTCTCAAACAGAACTTAAAGGTGTGGGTCTAGGGTTGTAGCTAGGGGATGCAGCTCAGGGGTAGAGTGCTTGCCTAGCATGCCTGAGGCCTGGGTTTGATTTTTCTAGTGCAGGGGGAAAAAAGTGTGGCTGGGAGTCAAGTCCAAGTCTAGTTTCCAGGCTCTTATCTCTAGTCTCTTTATAGGTAGGGTTTCAAATGTGTCTACATCTGCATTTGAATACAAATTTGCCCATACATACATTTAAGTGCTCAAATGTAGATTACAGCCATAAACACATTTACGCTTATGGATGCCAATATTACCTTTTATTGGAACATTAGGTAAAACACTGGGTAGTAAAGCAGATGATAGATATAAATTGTAGCTCCTACTTACGAACTCTAGAGCTTCCAGGGGAAGCTTCTCTGCACCTCAGTTCCCTCATTTTAAAAGGAGGGATAATATGTGCCTCACAGGAATGTTGTTGAAGCTAAATGAGATCGTGTCAGTCGATGTGGTAGCATTCTGGCTATTATTGCTATCTGTTAGAATTTTCATTTATCCAGCCGAAGGTATCACATGTCTTGTTTCACCTGGTTGTAGAAGCTAGAACTGAGATAAAAGTTTTAAAGCCAATAAGATGAAAACGTAAACTTAAGACCTGTGCTCTGTGTGCTGATCAACGGGTTGGGTGTCTCACCTGTAGTCCTATGATGTGGACTTAGTAGCTAAGTCACAGAAGAGACCCACCAAGGGCAGAAATGGCTGTGAAAACTGATCTGGGGTTGGATGGAAGTGCAGGAAATATAGACAGTTTGTTGATTGGCTCTCAGAACCATGACTTCTGCTGTCTCTGAATCTCTCTCCAACCTATCTCATTCCTCAACTGCTCTGTATTCAGACCAGCATCCTACACCCCCTGTGGCTCCCCAAATGGCAATATCCCAGTCTGATACACAAGACTCCCAGTTCAAGTCCTTGCCTCCAGGATCAGGGAACCAAACCTGGTTGACCCAGATCAGCTGGGTGTCCCTGGTTAGTCAGGATTTAAAGCAGGGTCATGCTGTTCGCTATTGGGATTGCCTTCCTTCTAGTGGGTGGACAGCTTCTCTTAAGAAGGAGAGAAAATAACTGGTATTTGCCATGGCATTTTAGAAACCACGGCGTAATCCTCTCTCCCAGGACCCTACCTTATGAAGAAAGCAAGGCCACAAAGGGGTGTGACTGTGTCAGTCATGTAACCACCTGGTGGCTAGGCCTGGGGCCCAGGCCACCCTTCCTGTCCTAAGCTGTCAGTCTCCCTGGACATACAAAAGCTTAGCTACCATGCTAGGATGACCAGAGGTATCAAATTTGTGAGAGAATTGGGCTTGAAGAATACACACTACCTCCTGCTTTTGACTGAAGGAATCTAAAACCCTTCAACTTAACCTTCAGGTTACTTTGGAAAGAGCCCTAAACAGAAATATAAGTGCCTCTTCTAATGAAAGTCTTTTCTATTCCAGATTGCAACAGAGGCCATAGAAAACATTAGGACAGTTGTGTCCTTGGCCCAGGAAAGAAAATTTGAAGCAATGTATGTCGAAAAATTGTATGGGCCTTACAGGTAATAAATGCAAGATTACTAAGATACTAGTGCTTTCCTGGAGGCGTGTGCCCAAAAGATAATCAAACTCTATTCCTCCTAACAGTGGTATGGCAAGAAGGGTAGCCTTTCTCCAATAACTCTCATGGAAAATAAGTGGCTTTTTGCTGCAACTAGGTTGCAGGATCAGGTTATAAAAACAAGATTAAGTTTATAAGAGCTAAAAGGTACAGAGAATTGCACAAAAATTTGGTCATTTATGCAGGCAACATAAACAACCCATTTGGCTGATTCAAGGTGAACATTTGCATAAGGAATTGCTCAAAGCTTTATTTTCTTTTGAGTGTGCAAGCCAATCCAATCATGAGGTTTGTTATATGGTAGATTTTAGATTAAATTATTCCATTTGTCCCCCAAATAAGGACAGGTCCAGCCTATGCTGAAGACAAAGATATATAACCTATTTCATTGGCTTATGGTTGGGCAATTCAAAAAACTCGTAGGGCTCTGTTTGCCACTTGTCTACACCATAGTCTGATTTTATAAACACATGCATTTTTATACTAATGCAGTTGAACACAACTTAGATTACAGCTTTGAAACACTTGCAAATTTGAACAGGGAATCCTTGAAATTCTTAATTTGTTCCATCTTTTCATGTATTAAAGAACATGCAGTTAAATTTCTCTGCTTGACATATGTATGTGTATGTATGCACACACATATACACGGTTACCTATTACATTATGGTTTATTTTAAATCTCAAAGAATTAAAGAGGAGTAAAAAGCTGAAGCGAATTATTAATTCAGTCATAATTTAAAGACTCAAGCCAGGCAGGGTGGCACACACTTGTAATCCCAGTACTTGAGAGGCTGAGACAGGAGGATCCAGGTTCGTGGCCAGCCTCAGCTACTTATTGAGGCCCTCCACAACTTAGTGAGACCCTGTTTCAAAATAGAGAATAAGAAATTGGGCTGAGGGTGGAGCTTGGTGGTAGAATGCCCCAGGTTCAATCCCCAGTTCTGAAAAAAAAAAGATTCAGTGGCCTTGTAAATTGTTCAATAATGTTAAGTGTTATAACACCTAGTTGTAGCACTTATATTATACCATCCAAATCAATAATACTGTGAATTATATTTTCTATTAAATGCCTTCCTTATAATTGGAGAATAATTAAATTATGGTTCTTTTAGAGGATTTACATGCCTAATAAGCTCTAACATGAAGTCTAATTGGAAAGAGTGCAAACAAATTGTATGTGAGCTGGCAGGATCTAGCTCAGGGAAGGACTTCTGTATGTGTCTACAGAAAAGTCAGTGACTCAACTTTTTGAATCTGAAGCATGAGTTTAATATAGGAGATGATAACAGGAGATGAGATGATAGTGTTAAAGAAATCTCAGATAA
>PVLC010036127.1:0-15960 GCA_004027655.1 Graphiurus murinus
AAATATGTGCATGGATGTCTTTACCTGTACTAGTTTGTACCCAACAAAAATGTGTAATTAACCCGGTTGTACCCAAAAAATGTATAAAATTCCATGCTAAAAAATTAAAAAAAGAAATAAAAAATTAAAAAAAAAATAATAATAAATAAAATAGGACTGCAAGAGTAGCTCAGAGGTAGAACGCTCCTAGGTCCTAACCCCAATAGCGCGCACACACACACACACACACACACACACACACACACACACACAAAGTGATCCTAAAAGCAAATTATTCCAAGAGTTAACTCTAGATCCTCTACAGCAAAATAGAAAACAAATAAGTAAACAAAGCCACAAAATATCTCCATAGACCAGGATGGATGGAGGTAAATATGCAGCTGCAATGGGATTCTGGACAACTGGAGGTGAGAGGGCAGCATTTAGCTGTTGGCTACAAAGATCATCTATTTACTCTAATGAGATGGAGAGCTGGGGCAATGATCCCAGTCATTCGTCCTCGTACATGTCAAAGCCAGTCTGTAGAGCTAAAAAAGAGGTCATGCTGGTCAAGTCTCACATGATCTGTAAAATTAAAACCTTCTAGAAATGGTGACCATTGAACCAGATCAACATTTTCAGGTGCGATGTAGTCTACAAAGAGTATCTTAAATGAAAGCGATGCAGGTTGTTTTCTCCTGAGGTAAGACACAGTTGTGCTACTAAAAATTCATATTGTAAGTATTTTTTTTCTTTCCTATGCTTCCCCAAGGGTATATATGTTCATTTACCAGGTTTATTTCACGGGTTTTGGAGGTAAAATTTTCTGCCCAGAAAATATGCATACTTCTAGTCAATAAGAATGCTCATACACAATCTTTGGAAAGTCTGTACTGGTGAACTGAGTCTCAGAACTTCAAGATTTTGGAGTGTGTGATGTGATTTCTGAGATAGTAATTCCTACTTTAAAAATAACTTTTATCTGGCTAGTAGGCCTCATTGGAGATCGATTGCTTGATGGTTAGCCTTTAACCTATCACATGATCTGGACTGTCATGAGGAACAGGTTGTGATCTGGCTCAGTAAGCATTTGTCACATATGTAAGTGTTGGATCAGCTTTGAACAGGTGGAGGCACAAATAAGCTACATCAGCAAGTGGCTCAGACATCCGAGGCATTTACCTAGATGACTTCCATCTCTCTCTTCAGTATTTTGCATATGAGAAACCCATAAGACTAGTTAATTATGGAAGAACAATAATCTGGGACTATGCTTTCAAATATTGTTTATTAATCAAAAGTTTGTGATACACTAAAGCCAACACATCAGACGACTCCTTGTTAAAACTGAAGCCAACACATCAAGAGTGATGACCCGTTGTTAAAAGTTAGTTTATGATAATCTCAAACCTCAAAGAAGTGGGTACTCCAGGCCATGGGAACCATGTAGGGAAGCCTAGCATTGATCATTAATCAGAGGCAGAGGGGGAAAGGGCCAAAGCTTTTATTGCAGAGTCTATGGGAAGGAGCTGGTGAGATAAGTAGATTAAAGATTGATTGGCCATCTTAAATAATGACAGTATCTAGGGCATGAAGTCATTTCTCTTGATCTGCTACCTGTTTCTGGTTTGATTAGGGTTTGAAAACAGCCCCTTAGAATGTGAGCACTAAGTAGAGACCTCTTGCTTGTGTGCACTATGGATTTGTTATTTTGTATTTCTTTTAAATGTCTATAGGAGGTTATCTCCCAAGGAAAGATGAGAGATGAGCAAGAGAGACAGAGACAAAAACAAAGAGGCAGGTTGTCAAGGCAAGGGTATAGGTATAATAGAGGACTGTTCAGCATAAGATACATCTGTCGTATGCATTTCGGACAGATATTAAAGGATCAAGTTTACAGAAGCTATTGGCATGATTAATACAGTCTCTTCAACCAAGAGTTTTGTACAATACGCTGGAACTATTAAAAGTAGACCTTGATAGTATAATAACCTCATTCAAGAGAGGCTCTGTAAGATAGTGGTAAAGAGAAATCCCATTTGCATATCTTTGAGCAGTGTATCTGGCTGTTTATGTTGCTTGTAATGAGAAATTGCTAAATGTACAAGTCTATGCTGACTTGTTGCCTAATGCATTTTTCAGAATGCCCAGGGACTTGGCCCAGATCATATAACTATATGGTCAAGAGACTCTGGAAATGAGATATATTGGATAGAAGTTCTGGAGTGCTCATAAAATATGAGACTAATCATATCCCAAGTAAATGTTCATCAAAGGGTAGCAGTGGAATTCTCAATTATCAGCTGGACTAGATCATTGTGTTGTTAATGTTGGTCAGTTTCTTTCCACAGTGGGTAAAGTTGTCACAGTGACAGGGGAGTTATGTATGGGATTCCATTCAACAACCTCAATCTGGCTCTAGTTACTCCTGGGTACCGTTAGTAGTTATCTGCTACTATGAAAATAAACCATCTGCTTCTCTCTCTCTGATGACTCTCCAATGGTCTGAATGGCCAACTGGTGGCCAGAACATTTAGAATGGCTCATTCACATGTCTAGCCGTTGGTGAGGTTTGGTTGGATTGATGGGGGCAAATGGGCCTTGCGTCACTCCTCATTCAGCTGGAGCTTTTTCATAAAGTGACAAACATTCTAAGGTAGAAAGAAAGCAATCCCCAATCTGGCAATTTCCTAGGTGCTAACCTGCAAACCAAAGCTTCCAATATGGTTATGCCAACCAGAGGAAATAGTGAGTACCTAGAAGTAGTTCAATGCAAGTTATTACATGGAATGGATTTTATTAAAGGATGAGCAGTGAATTTTTTCCTGAAACAATTATTCTGGATGTGGATTTGCCATCTTTACCAAATATTTCCGCTTAACGCTGTATTTTTGAACTTACAGAAGAAAATTTTTCTGAGCAAGAAACTTATTTTACAGAAAATTATAAACATTAATGGGCTTATGATTATGGAATTCACTAGACTTAACATATACCTAATCACCTTGAGGTAGCTGGACCTTGATTTTTATTTCAATTTCAAAGTTGCAGCCCACTTGCTGTTGCATTCCAAAGCAGTTAACAGATACTTCAAAACCTTGAATCTTACAGAAGGTTTCATTTTTTTTTTTTTTTTGAGAATTACGACAGTGTTTTAGGCTGTGTCTAAAATCATATAGTCCCCCCACTAAATGTGCATCATAGGTTATAAAGGGGATAAAGCTCTTGGTAACAGATGAAAACCATTCCTACTGATTTCTTTCCCCAGTTATGTCAGTGTTTGTTTAACGACTATCTACACAATGGCTCTGATACCAGAGATGTAAACTATGCATAGGTTCAACTATATGATAACCTTGCACCAGAATGCTGTGGCTACTATTATTGTCTAAGGTCCAACCTATGAACAGCAGAGACCAACAATGTGTTCTATATGTATATATTGCAGAGTACCAGCCACACAACTGTGGTTAGATTGTATATTTATTTTTTCAAGAGAGGGCTATAATTTGTCTTCATAGATGGACACATCTTCCAAGTACAAGAATGTCCTGAATTCCTACAGTGTTTCTGCAAACAACACAGTTTATACACTTAAAGAAAGCTGTATCCCTTGCCACCATATCACATACAGGCTCCTCTCTATCACAAGACGTTTTTCTGATAAATTTACAACAATTGGCTCATACTCGAAAATTCCTGGTGTAGCCGTATGTCACACCAATCAATTTCAAGAAAATTATAGAATTGTTTCCCTAATGTATTCACAGTTATGAGGCCATCTTAAAGGAAAACAAATCCTTTGAGATTGTGATACAGTCCTGATGTTGTCATACATACCTTCTTTAGCACATACACAGCATATGATGGTCTTTCTTTTATGACTAAAATGCATGTGTCCAGAAATCAAGAGGAATACAAGTGTCACTAAATGTGTTTCCCTAATAAATGCTTTGCATTTTTAATGTACTCTTGGCCATTTGTATACCTACTTTTGAGAAATTTCTATTTAGATCTACTGTCTATTTATTAACTGGTTTGTTTTTTGGCTACTGAGTTTTGGAGTTCCTTATTTTTTTCTAGATATTGGTCCTATATCAGATGTATAGTTGGCATTGAAAGAATGATTTCAGCTATACCACGAATAATAACTGAAGATTAATCCTAAAGCAAGTGAGTCCATTTAGGGCCCTATTATAATAGACTAAGCCAGATAATATGGTAATTGGGTTCATATAATTCATGTGCAGCTTCTGTTTCAGAAGGTCTGGAAAGGGGCCTGAAACTCTGCATTTGTAATGAGCCTCCAGGAAAAGAATATATTGCTGGTCCATGACAATGCTTTCAGTAGTAAAAGCATTATCACAGTAAAGACATTTATTAGGTAGCACACTACTTGCAACTGAACATATTGTACTGCAGGATTATTGGAGAAATTGTTTCATTAAGGATTTTATTACAATGCACTCAATAAACATAACTTGCATGATCAGTTCCTTGGAATTTGTTTAAATTTCATGGATGTCCTAGTACATGCCATGATCCGGCTTTATAAATATTCAACATTTATTGATGAAAAAAAGAGCATTCTCTTATATGTGTAATTTTTTAAAAGATATTTTTGTTTGCAAATGATCAGTGCCCTTCAGTTGGAACAAGATATCACTGGTTAGATTATTTCTTTTTTCCTTTTGTTTTGGTCTTTTTAACTTCTTTTTGCATATACTTGCAACTTATGTCACCCATATTTATAAAAATTACTAATATATCAGAAGTAATTCTGCCACATTTTTTCATATTTACGTATAATACAATCTGTCATTTGTGTTAACTTTTACTGGGTTTTGGGAGGAGGTGTCACTGAGGATTGAGCCCAGGGACAGTTTACCTCTGAGCTACACCTCCAGCCCTATTTTATTTTTATTTTGAAACAGGGTCTCGCTAAGATGCTGAGGGAATCTCTAAATTGCTGAGGCTAGCCTCAAACCTGTGATCCTCCTATTTCAGCCTCAAGTATTGGCATTACAGGCATTTGCCACCAGCTACATTTACTCCTTTTTGCCTTTACATTATAGTTAATTTTTAATGTATTCATTTCTTTTATTACTTGTTTGAAAGAATTCAAATTTATTTTATTCTTGACAGTTATAGTTAATCTAGTAAAGCCTATATATAATATTTTCCACAGACAAAGTTACCAACAAAAAAAAGACCATAAATATTATCATGTTAAACAGTCTCAAAACTTTTCACCTACTCATAAAACTCCTGCTTGGTATCGTCTCATGCTCTATTGCTATATTTAATATATATTATTTTAATGTTTTTATTTAAATAAATATGAGCTTTAACAACCTATTTGTAAGAAATATTCAAGATTAATCTGTTTTTGCAATATTGAAGGAATTCAGAGATAAGTAAAAGAGTAATTCAATGAAATGATACAAAAAACATCAAATATTTTAAATATTCAGTGTAATATATTTTAAGGACATGAAGCATAACAGATATTATTGAAACCTGTTATATACCCTTATCTAGTTGTAGTCCTTTTCTTTCAATGGCAAGACAGAAATTAGAGAATTGGGTGCTTATTTTTATATACATATTTATCATTATGGTTTTACATATTTCTAAAATACTATATTTTATTATTAGATTAGTAGTAGTAGTAGTAGTAGTAGTAGTAGTAATAGTATTACCTAGAGACTTTCTTTCTCAAAGCTACACTCTCAGCCCTAATTTATTTTTTATTTGGTAAATAAAAATTATCTGGCTAAGTTGCTGAGGCTGACTTCAAACTTGAAATTCTCCTGTTTCAGCCTCCCAAGTACTGGAATTACAGGTATGCATCACCATGCCTGACTGATATTGTATTATTTTATACTTCAATATTTCATGAGTCTCCAGCTCCAACCTTGGTTTCTAGCTTTTATTCAGCACCATAATTTTGAGATTTGAGTCCATTAACACGACATAGTTCTGTTGCTGAATATTATCTTTTAAAAATGTGAATTACATAAACAAATTTTGCTTGTTTTAGTGTAATTTTCAATTCCACTGTTTAAGTCTTTCATTAATATAAACAAAGATAATGCATTTTTTCTGGTACTTCAATTATTTTAAATTCTTAAAATCTAATCCTGCCCTTTTTTTTGTGACTATCACAGTGAGCCAATTCCTTATGTATTTTCTATTCTGGAAGTGTGTACACATTTCCAGTAGAACTTTTAATGAGAAAACACTTTTTCAACAGAATTCTGGAACAGGCAAAGTAACGTATGTTGAAAGCAATAAGAACATTGGTTTCCCAAGTGATGGATGGAAGGCGTGGAAATAAATTGACTGAGAAAAGGTGCAAGAACCCTTCTGGCAGTGGAGAAAGGATCTATAGTTTAATAGGGTGTGAGTTACATACAGCAAAGTTGTCCTCAAAATACTGGGAAGAATTAGCAGACTCCACAGAACATACTTGCTTAAGGTTTTGGTTTTTTTTTGTTTTTTTTGTTTTTTTGTTTTTTTAAGGCAAAGGATTCAGAGATGCAAGAGAAATAAAGTGCAGGAAAGTACTGGAAATCTGAGAGACAGAACATACATGTTATGCAGGTTCCTTGCTTTTACTGTGATCTTTCTTTGTCTCCAAATTAGACCACTAAGGAAGTTGGAGGATATTGTTCTCAAAAGACTTGAAATAGAACATCTAGTGGGTTTGTACATTCTCTTTTCCTTTACAATCAAGGCAGGCTGGCCTCATTGTTTATATGGCAATACCTTATCCCTAAAGAAGCTGGC
Source organism: Graphiurus murinus (assembly GCA_004027655.1). Classification (NCBI taxonomy): domain Eukaryota; kingdom Metazoa; phylum Chordata; class Mammalia; order Rodentia; family Gliridae; genus Graphiurus; species Graphiurus murinus. The sequence continues at coordinate 6,772 of PVLC010036127.1, forward strand.
TTTGGAAGATCACTAGAAAAGCTTAGACTTTAAACAGGAGCAGACAATCTACGTCTCTCATCTCAGCCAATAATCAAAACCTGGTGATCCAGACATGTTTGTGATAAAGGTAGAAATCTTCCAATATGGCTGTTTCAATTCTATCTCCCACACATGGGTAATAAACATTTATCGAAATGTATTTAATTATGCACATAAGCCTATACATTTTACTGTATGCAAATTTTTCTTTAAGTAAAAATAGAAATCTCAACATGGTTTTGCACACCTGTGGCCCCAGCCACTTGGGAGACTGAAACAGAAAGATCTCAAGTTCAAGGCCAGTCTAGACAAGTTTATAAGAACTTGTCTCAAAATAAAGGAAGGAAAGATGGAAGAAGGAAGGAAGGAAGGAAGGAAGGAAGGAAGGAAGGAAGGAAGGAAGGAAGGAAGGAAGGAAGGGAGGGAAAGAAAGATAAAAGGGGTCTTAAGATGTTAACAACTATTGGAACAGGAAAAGATGTCTATATAGTAAAATTGAGATGTTCAAGTTGAGATGCCATATTAAGAAAAATTACTAGAGAGGCACATTTATTAATAGGTGGTAGAATAAATAACTAACCAATGGCTTCATTGTCATCAAATAAACTTGGTGGCTTTATCTCTTACTTAAATTGAGAAATATGTTCTATAAGAATTCTTAACCAAGAAATTGTTTTTAAGTTCGCTTGGCATTGGGATAGTCATGTTGAATATTTTAAAACCACCAAACATTAAAGAATTAGTATCAAAATTTCTCATCAGGGCATGGTGGCGCATACTTGTAATCCCAGTACTTGGGAGGCTGAGACAGGAGGATCTCAGGTTAGTGGCCAGTCTCAGTTACTTACGGAGGTCCTCCACAACTGAGTGAGTCCCTGTTTCAAAATAAAGAATAAAAATATGGCGGAGCATATACCTCAGAGATGGAATGGCCCTGAGTTCAATCCCCAGTACCGAAAAAAAAAAAAAAAAAAAATCTCATACTTTTTGAAACAGTTGAAAAGGAAGGAATGCTTCCAAACTCATATTATGAGGCCAGCATTACCCTAAGAATCCCTGATGAACTGGATGTCCTCCACAAAATATTGAAACCAACATCAACAGCACATTTAAAAGATCATGCCCTATGATCAAGTTGGATTTTTTCCTGGGATGCAGAATTGGTTCAATATATCCAAATCAATTGTAAAAATGTACTACATTAACAAAATGAAAACAAAACCACACGATTATCTCAGCAGATGCAGTTAAAAGCATTTCACAAAGTGCAACACCTTTCAAGATTAAAAAAAAAAATACTAGCTGGGCGTGGTGGCGCACACTTGTAATCCTAGCATTCGGGAAGCTGAGACTGGAGGATCCGGGTTCGCGGCCAGCCTCAGCTACCTAGTAAGGCACTCGGCAACTTAGTGAGACTTGGTTTTAAAATAAAGAATAAAAAATAGGGCTTGGGGTGTAGCTCAGAGGTAGAATGCCCCTGAATTCAATCCCCAGTACTGCAAAAAAAAAAAAAATACTCTCAACAAAATATATATTCAGTGAGTTTATCTCGACACAGTAAAAACCCTATATGACAAAACCAACTAAGCATCATATTCAATGGTGAGATACTGAACACTTTTTCTATAAAGTCAGAAATAAGTATGTCCACTTCTACTGCTTCTATTCACCATTTGTTCTGGGAGTCTAGCCAGAATAATTAGGCAAGAAGAAAACAGAGAAGATAATGCCAATTAAAAGAGGAAAAAGTAAAATTATATAGGCTTGTGTATTCCGTGACCTTTTATGAATAAAGTCCTGAAGACTACGCCAAAAGCTGATAGAATTAATAAACAAATAAGTAAATTACAGGTCACAATATCAAAATACAAACTATTGAGAGGCTAGACAGAAGGAATACAGGTTTGAGGACAGCTTCAGCAACATAATGAGACCCTTAGCAACTTCATGAGACCCTGTTTAAAAATAAAATAATAAAACCTGGAGATGTAGCTCAGATGTAGAATGCTTCAGATCCAATCTCCATTAACACACACACACACACACACACACACACACACACACACACACACACATACACACACACCCTTTTCATGTCTCTCCTATTAGTAATTTGTGTTATCAGTTTTTGTTGGGTTTCTTATATTTTGTTTTTATGCCTTATCATTTTAGCTAGAGGTTTATCAAATGAATTAATACATTCAAAGAAACATCTTAACATTTTATATTTGTCTGTGTAATTTGCTTTATCTTAACATTGCTTCACATATGACTAAAGCCCCATCTTTTTTTCAGTCTACTCTCTATATGCTTCAAAATTGACTTTCCATTTCTAATACCTTAAAAACACTAATATTTTCTTATCTAGCTATCTAATCCATTATTAATTCCACTTAGTGAACATTTCATTTCAGAGATTGTTTTTATCAATTTTATTCCAATTTTTAATTTCTACACAATAACAAATTCGCATAATTTCTTATGTCGTATTGAACCTTGATTATTGGTGAAGCATGTAGGAGCAGGAAGCTCTGGCATGCTATTGCAGAGTATAGTGGCTATTGGTAAAAATAATGGACTCAGCAGACATGATGGCACACGCTTGTAATCCCATGGGAGACTGAGACAGGAGGATTGCAGGTTCAAGACCAGTCTCAAGAACTTAGTGCAGCACTCCCCAACTTAGTGAGACCTTGTTTCAAAGTAAAAGAATAAAATAGGTTTGGGATATAGTTCAGAGGTAGAATGCCCCTGGGTTCCATCCCCAGTACCACAAAAAAAAAAAATGGACATATTTGAGAAGGTAAGTTAAACTTGATAAAACCATTATTGTGATGTATACATGTGTCAAAACATTAGATGGTATACATTATGAACAATTTTTATATTTTTATATGAGTTCACAATTTTAATTAAAACACACATACTAAGCAAAAGTCATAGGAAAGACATTAAACTCAGCTGTTGTTAGGAAAATGCAAACTATGTAATCATGAGATACCATTTTCCATCTATTAGACTGGGTAGTGTTAAAGACTTACAATAAACATTGAGAGAATATGTGCTTTCTTTCCAGTAGAGCTATAAATTAACAAATTATTTAAGAAAAATAGGCTATACAGATGCTCTTCGACTCAAGATCCTCTATAAAATCAAACTCCAGTATGTAAGAAAATTAAAAATAAATAAAAACACTCTGTACTCTACACCTTACTTCCTAAGTTATTTCATACTAAAAATGATTAAAAAATCTTTGCTGCAGTGTGAAATGAAGGAAGAAATTAGAGCAGATTAAAAAGGAAAAAAGAATAATAGGAAGACATTAATAAATTATACAGTATGTAAATTATTACGGATACTTAAAATACGCTCTTCAAACAACAAAGAAAAAATGCTTTTATGTAACTCATTCTCATGTACCATGATATGGATATACAAAGAAGAGACACAAGTGAAAATGTAGTGCACTATATATATTCTCTAGTTCATTCATTTTCCGATTAATGACATAACTGTGTTCTTCTTTATGGCTGAGTGAAACTCCATTGTGTGTATATACCGTATTTTCTCTATCTGTTTACCTGTGGACCAGCCTCATTCTGTCACTGGATAGCTCCTCTTAGGTTATGTGTCCACTAGTGAACCAATTATGTCATCACTAATGTCTATATATTTAAGCCTTTGTTTCTTTGTGCAGTACTAGGGATTGAACTCAGGACCTCTCACCTGGTAGACAAGGGTTCAGCCATTATAGCGTACTACCCAGAACTCTATCAAACCCTTTTTATTTACTTATTTTTAATTTCAACACAGGTTTCACTAAGCTGCCCAGGCTGGCCTTAAACCTGCAACACTTTTGCTTCCATCTCCCATATGTCCAGAATTACAGGTATGCACAACTGGATTCTGTTTAAGGCATTCTTAATGCAACAAAACCTAACTTAGGAGGTTAAAAAAAAAAAAAGCCTCTACAAGGAAAACTATACAACACTGAAAAAAGAAATCGAAGAAGACCTTAGAAGATGGAAAGATCTTCCATGCTCTTGGATAGGCAGAATAAATATTATCAAAATGACCATTTTCCCAAAAGTGATTTACAGATTCAGTGTGACACCCATTAAATTGCCAAGGTCATTATTCACAGACATAGAAAACTCAGTCCTTAAATTAATTTGGAACAACAACAGAAAAAAACAGAATAGCAAAAGTAGTTCTCAGCAACAATAACCATGCCGGAGGCATCATAATACCTGACTTCAAACTATACTACACATCCACAGTAAAAAAAAAAAAAAAAACAGCATGGTATTGGCACAAAAACAGACACATAGACCAATGGAGCAAAATAGAAGACTGAAACAAATCCGCACATTTACCGCCAATTGATTTTTGACAAAGAAGCCAAAAACATATACTGGAAAAAAGATAGCCTCTTCAACAAATGGTGTTGGCAAAACTGGTTAACTATATGCAGAAAATTGGAAATAAACTCCATTTTCTTACCCTGCACAAAAGTTAATTCAAGATGGATCAAAGACCTGGAAGTCAGGCCAGAGACTTGCAGCTACTTGAAGAGGGCATAGGTCTAACACTTCAACAAACAGGCACAGGTAAAAACTTTCTCAACAAGTCCCCAAAGGAACAAGCAATTCAAAGAAAGATCAATACATGGAATTGCATTAAACTAAAAAGCCTCTGTGGAGCAAAGGAAACTATAAAGAACTTCATCAGAAAGCTGATATAATGGGATAAAAATTTTGACAACTACTCCTCCGATAGAGGACTAATTTCTAGAATATAAAGAGAATTCAAGAAACTCACTGCTAAGAAAATAATCCAATCAAGATGGGCAAGTGATCGAAATAGACACTTCACAAAAGAGGAATTACAAATGGCCAATAAATATGTGAGGAAATGTTCAACATCATTAGCAATCAGAGAGATGCAAATTGAAATTACCTTGAAATTTCACCTAAACCCAATTAGAATGGTAATCATTACAAAAACAAACAACAAAAATTTTGGAGAGGGTGTGGAGAAGTGTGAACCCTAATACATTGTTGGTGGGATTGCAGATTAGTGCAACCACTTTGGAAAACAATATGGAGGATCCTTCGATGAATGGGAATGAACCTACTGCATGATCCAGCAATACCACTCAGAAGAATGGAAACCAAACTATCAGACCGATGCATGTGTATCTATGTTTATAGCTGCACAATTCACAATTGCCAAACTATGGAAATAGCCAAGATGTCCATCGACAGATGAATGGATTACAAAACTATGGGATATGTACACAATGGAATTTTACTCAGCCATAACGAAGAACAAAATCATGTCATTTGCAGGGAAATGGATGGAACTGGGAAACATTATATTAAGTGAGATTCATCAGTCACAAAAAAAAAAAAAAAAAAAAAAAAAAATTGGATGCTCTCCCTAATATGCAGAAGCTAGGGAGAAAGTGGGTCATAAGAGGGACTCTAGATAAAAGTGGAAGAAACCTTTGATGAGCAAAGAAGGTAACCTAACTGAAGGTGATGGGGAGAGGAAACACCCTAATGCACATGATGTACATTCACAAACATATCAAAGTCAATCACTAAATCAAACATGAGAAGGAGGGAGAGGGGAGAGAATAGGGGAGGGATTGGGGAAGAATTAAATGAGAAACGTGTGCATGTATGCCTCTGCCAGCATGTACCTAACAAAGATGTATGATTACAATGCACCAATAAAAAAATATTTTAAAAAAATGGGACTAAGAATTAAACACTTATTAGATGAGAGATAATTTGTTCCTTCAGGTCCAAAAAGTATAGAATGATTTAATAATACAAAGCAATACAAACTTGAACCATTCTTTTTAGTTAAAATGCACATGTAACAAGAATCCTAAAGATGTTTTACATATTTGAACCTGTATAATAGAAAGGCCAATAAAATATTAGCATAGAGAAAGCATATTGTTTTAGGAAGCTTTGGATGGTTGAAAAAGGTCTGAGGGACCTTTTTCACACTGATTAGTGAGGTAAAAATTGAAATATTCTATACTAAATACATAATAAGCTTTAGGATAAAATTTTTTCCTAATTGGAAAACTTGCCCTTAAGAGAAATGTAATACTAAATTAAAGAGAACAAAAGTAGCACAAAGTCTTTAATGTTTTCAGAAAATTATGAAGAAAGGTTAATATGCTTAAACATTAGACCAAACAAAATACATTTAGTCATAGTAATTACTGTGATTATACTCTTTTTGGAAAGTTTGATAAAAATAATATACAGGTTTACAGTGAGCCATCTAAAAATAGTGTGTCTAAAATTATAATTAGTTGCTTGTTATTTGTGTCTTTTGTTTAATAAATAAGAATTGAGGGCATAGTCTATTTGATTTTGCTGTCAGTTATTTCTGATGATTAGATTAGATGCTATAATTTATGCTCATTAAATAAATTTGAAACACTACATTATACTTTATTTTATAAATTCTTTGAGAACATCTTTAAAAATGGTCAAATGAAGTCCATGATAATAACAAAAGTGATCATATAGCTTTGCTAGACATAAGAATAAAGCTGAGAAATCAATGAGAACCCAAAGAAATCATCTAATAAATGCAACCTAAACATTCAATATTTATAACATTCTATATCTGATGGTATATGCTTTTACAAATGTAATTGAGTCATGAGGATTGTAATCCCAGAAGTGGATACATCCATTGTAATGGATTTTCCTTGGTGGTACTTGGTAGGCTGGTAGGGTTTGGCTGAAGGAGGTGGTCCCTGGGGATGGGTTCTTCCTCTCCCTGCTGTTTCTTGCTTCCAGCTTCCATGCTACAAGAGCAGAGCTCAAGTGCTCTTTCTTTCTCCATTTCCTGCCGCCATGCTCTGAGATTCAAGATCCCTGGCCTCACATGGATTGAGCCCAAAACCATAAGAAAATAAATCTTCTTTCCCCTAAGTTATGTGGTCAGATAATTAGATTATGACTGCAAAAATGCTGATGGATACAAGTATATTTAAATTTGAAATGAATACACATTAGGAGCTGGAAATCATTTCGTTTTTATTGCAGGATAAGTTTGCAGTTAATTAATTAAAATAATCAAGAACAAGAAAAAAATGTTCACCATGCACAATAATAATTTTCAGTAGCACATTCTAGACAAAAGTATTATTATCAGTCAACACTTTTAATTCTTTTTAATTTTACAGTTTCTTCATGCATGAATAGATAAGTATGCCTAAATTTGCTACTAATTAATGCTAATACTACCTTTGATGAAAATTCTTCATAATTTATTTAAACTGTTCTATCAGAGCAAGAAATATTATAGCTTCTAAAATTATTCTCAAACAGTATCATGGAGAATACTACCAGTGTTCTGAACAAAAGTATTCAACAAATTTAAAGTGTGATATAATACAATAATTTAGTGCTGTATTTTTTTTTTTTTTTCAGTACTGGGGATTGAACTCAGGGGCATTCTACCTCCGAGCTACACCCCCAGCCCTATTTTTTATTCTTTATTTTGAAACCGAGCCTCACTAAGTTGCGGAATGCCTCACTAGGTAGCTGAGGCTGGCCTCGAACCCGGATCCTTCAGTCTCAGCCTCCCAAATGCTGGGATTACAAGCGTGTGCCACCACGCCCAGCTTAGTGCTGTATTTTTAATGAGAATTTTTACTGGTTTGGTGTCTAATTATGTTCATATTTCTTTTGACGCTTATAATAAACATTTATTTATCTGAATTTCTATAAAATATATAAGAACTTAAATGAGGTGCCACAATCTTAGGAGAAATACAAAAAATAATTCAAAAATCTCCAACATAAAAATTCAAAGGCAATTGAGCCCAAGTGATACAATCCAAGCAGTCTGTGCTTTATTTGCAAAAATTTGTTAGTTTTTTTTTTTTTTGTATTGATTGGTTATTTTACCCAGTCTTTAAAAAATAGATCAGAGAATGGTTTACTCAAAGGAAAACATAAAATGTTTGAACTGTTTACAAAATTATGATAAAAAAATTCAAGATGCTGTTTCTTTTTTTTCTTATGATTCTATAATATTCATAGACTTTGGACATGATATGTTCAACAATAATATCACATTTGAATAGACTAAGCAAGTGCTTGTTACTTTATATTTAAAACATGAATAATTTCATATGATGAATTCTTCTTAAATAAGTTAAAAATACAATAATTTCAGGGTGAATTATATCCCTTATTATAGTTAAACTGAAAATTGAGCAAAAGAAAATCATGAGAACCAACCAATACTGTTAAGAAACTATTTCATGGTTTTATGTATTTAACAATTTCATTATTATTTGGACTATTCTATAGAGTAGATTTCTCTTTACTAAAGGAAGAAATATGTATTAGTAATAAGTTTGTTTTATTATGCTGTATATAATAATTTTTACAGACATAAATTTCTGAATTTCCTATTCATAAAAATTTATGTGGTATAATATGCAAAATTCAAAATGTGAGCAACTCAAGGACAAAACCAAATTTTAGTAAATATTTTAACTAATAGAGTAGAAATTATCTCTCAGACTGTTCTAATATTAAGTAAATCCATGTTGGCAAGATCAGAAACTCACAGAAAATACACCAGAATGAAATTCTTCAGTCTAGAGATTGGAGGAAATTCTAATGTTGGCAGAAAAGCCATTTTCCTTTTTAGCGGTCTACTACATACCTGTATATTTTTTTAAATTTTTTTTTATTTTTTATTGTAGTAATTCGTGCAATATAGCATACATCTTTGTTAAGTACGAGTTGTTGACAACATATTTGCACACAGTTCTCATTTGACCCTTTCCCCAATTCCCACCCCAATCCTCTCCCCTTCCCTCCCCCTCAGGTTCACTTCTGTGAGTGACCTTGATATGATTGTGTAATTACATCATGTGCTTTAGGGCGTCCCTCTGCCCCCTGCGTCCACTACATTTAAATCAACTTCGTTGCTTATCGAGGGTCTCTCCTTTTCATCTGGAGACCCTCCTATGCCACATCCCCTCCCTAGCATCCACATATTAGGGAGAACATATGCTTCTTAACTCTTTGTGACTGACTAATCTCACTTAACATAATGTTTTCCAGTTGCATCCATTTCCCTGCAAAGAACATGATTTTATTCTTCTTTATG
>PVLC010036128.1:0-15959 GCA_004027655.1 Graphiurus murinus
GCTTGTAATCCCAGCATTCGGGAGGCTGAGACCGGAGGATCCGGGTTCGCGGCCAGCCTCAGCTACCTAGTGAGGCACTCTGCAACTTAGTGAGACTCGGTTTCAAAATAAAGAATAAAAAATAGGGCTGGGGCTGTAGCTCGGAGGTAGAATGCCCCTGAGTTCAATCTCCAGTACCGCAAAAAAAAAAAAAAAAAAAAAAAAAAATGGACAAAGATGCCGGGCATGGTGGTTGCATGCCAGTAATCCCAGTACTTGGGAGGCTGAGACAAGAGGATCACAGGTTCAAGGATAGCCTCAGCAAGTAGTGAGACTCTCATCAACCCAACGAGACCCTGTTTCAAAATAAAAATTAAAAATGGGGCCAGGCATGGTGGCACATGCTTGTAATCCCAGTACTTGGGAGGCTGAGACAGGAGGCTCTCAGGTTGAAGACCAGCCTCAGTAATTTAGCAAGGCCCCCCGCAACTCAGTGAGATCCTGTTTGAAAAAAATAATACAAATAAGGCTGGGGTTGTAGCTCAGAGGTAGGATGCCTCTGGGTTCAATCCCTAGGAAAAAATACACACACACACACACACACGCGCGCGCGCATGCCACCGATTATATTATTCCATTTCTTTTTTTTCTTTTCACAGTGCTGGGGATCAAACTCAGGGCCTCACAATGTGCTAAGTGCTCTATTACTGAGCTACGCTCCCAGCCTGTATTACTCAATTTCTATGAAATATCTAGAATAGGCAAATCCATAGAGACAAAAACTGGATTAGTGGTTGCTACAGCCAGGGAGAAAGAAGGAATGTGGAGTGACTTGATTAATAATAGCTATAGGGTTTTCTTCTGGAGTGATTAAAAAATGTTTTGCAACTAGACAGAGATGAAGGTTGACTAATATTGTGAATAGTTGAAGTAGTATATTTTAATGTGTACCACAATAAAAAATACCAAAACAAATACCAAACAAACAAAATACCAAAACCAAAACAAACAAAATTTGAACCCAGGGGCATTCTATCTCCAAGCTACACCCCTGGCCCTTTTTCATGTGGCTTAGGTTAGACTCATTAGAGGAAAAAATGTAAAAAGAAGTGCTCAAAGGAGAAAAAGGTTATCTCTTGTCCTATGTAATGCTATGGCTTGGATCTACTGTAGAAATGGAAGAAATAACCCTATGAAGACTTTACATCTTTTTCAAAACTGTTGTTAAAGACAACACTGGATATATTATTCAGTGCTTCGCCATGGGAAGAATTTTACATTAACAACCAGTGTCAGGAAATAAACCTCTCTAGGAGAACTGATATGCTTCCTTTCATCAGAAAAGAAAAATTTCATAACCCACAAGTTTCTTTTTTGACCCTGGAAGCAGGAAGCTCAGGGCTAAACTACACAAATACAATTACCATTTTGCCTTGGGTTCTAGGCAAAACTGTTTTTGTTCTTCCTCTAGGTTTCTTATTGCTCTAAATTTTGTAAGAAAGGATTTTGCTACATACGTGTTTTACTGTAGGCCATCTCAAATCCTTTGAAATAATGACAAACATTAGAAGTAAATGAATTACAGTGTACCAAAGGAAATGAAAATCAAATCAAATGTCTGCCTGCCCAACGCTGCCTCCTGTCCACAGCAGAAAGCAATGTAAATGGTAATGGTACCTGCAGGCCGCTGGGTTTTATCCAGACAGTCACATTCTGGGCATAACTGCGTTTGTTTTTCGGCTGCAGGGGGAATGGGCTCTTGTTGTCATCCTCACCATAAGGGTTTTCTTTAGCATCTTAAAGAAAAAGACATTCTTGAAATGACATCTGGCAAAACACAATCAATTGCATTTCCAACTAGGCTAGCAGCTCTTTGAATCACTCAAATCTTCTACATCCTATTACTTCCTTAATTAAGAAAATCCATTAACTCCAATCAGGTTGGAGAACCTGTTCTCAATAGAAAGCCACTGTAAGAGATCAAACAATCAACATACATGAAAAAACAGCTTAGTGTCTTCAAATAAACACCTTTTGCTTATCTGTTTTATAAATTAAGGCCACATATAGGCCGGCGGTGATGTAACAGCACGATGCAAGATTGCGTGGGGTTTCCCAAGTTGTTCCCGAGGGCTTAAATCTCCAAACTCCAAGTTCAGAAAAACCCTCGCGTTGTTTTTTATGAGAGAGAACGGAGAAAATGACGTTAGTAGATTAAAATGTGCTGTTCAGAGCCAGGCGTGGTGGTGCACACCTGTAATCCCAGTACTTGGGAGGCTGAGACAGGAGGATGGCAGGTTCAAATCCAGCCTCGGTAACTTCGTGAGGCTTTCTGCAACCTAGTGAGGCCCTGTTTCCAAATAAGAAATAAAATAGGGCTAGGGAACCGGGCGTGGTGGCGCATGCTTGTAATCCCTGTACTTGGGAGGCTGAGACTGGAGGATCAGGGTTCGCTGCTAGTCTCAGCTACTTAGTGAGGCTCTCTGCAACTTAGTGAGACCCTGTTTGAAAATAAAGAATAAAAAATAAAATAGGGCTGGGGATGTAGCTTGGAGGTAGAATGCCCCTGGGTTCAATCCCCAGCACCGCAAAAAAAAAAAAAAAAAATTAAAGCCACAAAAGATAAAACAAAAACCCTAACAATATTGAAATACATACACATATATATTGCAGTTCTACATACTCCAGCCCAGAGCTCTCCAACTGAACTCTTTTGACACTGGAAATGTTCTACACCTGTGCTGTCGTACTAAACTCTTGACATGTGGAACTGAATTTTAAATCCGTTTTTTTTGTGTGTGTGTGGTACTGGGGATTGAACTCAGTACTTGGGAGGCTGAAACAGGAGCATCACAGGTTCACGGCCAGCCTCAATTACTTAGTGAGGCCCTTCAAAGCTTAGTGAGACCTTGTTTCAAAATAAAGACTAAAAAATCGGGCTGGGAGTGTAGCTTGGAGGTAGAATGCCTCCGAGAACTAGGTATATATTTATTACTTAGGGATGTAAATAAATACCAAAAGAAATAAGTGTATAAAGTTGTCTATAGGAACAGAAGTAGATGAGACTCATATAAACAATGGTAGTACTATTTTGCATGTTCTGCTTTAAAAACAATAGTAGCAATATCCACCAGTATGTGTTTACTGCATATCAGGCACTTTATACACACTCCTTCAATAAATTCTCTCAATAGCCCTGTAAGGTAAGTCTTACCAGTTATTTTGTGTTATACTAATATCAACCTCAACCTAAGATTTTGTGAAAATTAAATGAGATGGTACACTTAATGTGTCTAGCACAGTGCCTGGCAGAAGTTCAACAGAATGTTGGCTATTACCATGCTCACTGAGAAGAAAAGACTCAGAGAGAGGAAAAACAACATGAATACAGGGCAGTTCAATCTGAATGAAGAACAAGTATAACAAGTATTGCTAGGCTGGAAGCCAGGTCAGGAACGCATCTGAACACTACCATCTTAAATTATGGGCAAACATCTTTGGTGAAAACTATCAGAATCGTCTAGGTCAGGGTTCAGTTAACTTTTTCTGTAAAAGGTCAAAGAATATTTACATACTTGAGACTTTCTAAATCATATGGTTTCTTTCATACTCAGCTCTGTTATTATAGTAGGAAGGCAGCCACAGGTAATATATAGATGAAGGAGAAAGTTCCAATAACATTATTTACAAAAACAGGCAATGGACAATTTAGTGTGTAGTTTGTAAATAGCTGACTTCTGTTTTGAGTGAAAAGTAAAGCCAAAACAAGGCAAGAGCAACAAATGAAAGGCAAGACGAATGTGGGAATGGAGATGAGGAATCCCTGGAGAGAGAGAGAGAGAGAGAGAGAGAGAGAGAGAGAGAGACAGACAGACAGACAGACAGACAGACACAGACAGACAGACATCCCTTAATCTGCCCTGTGTTCTCCAATTACTGCCCTATTTCTGAGTTCTTCACCAAGATATGTCCTCTTCCTTCCTCTAGGTTTCTATTCTTCTTGGAACATCTTTCTTTTTTAGAGATCAAGCCATGGCCTTGCGCATGCTAGGCAAGAGTTCCATACTGCTATGTTCATCCAGCCCTATGCCTCCTAAAAGTTTTTTTTTATTTTTTTGCGGTACTGGGGATTGAACTCAGGAGCATTCTATCTCCGAGCTACACCCCCAGCCCTATTTTTTATTCTTTATTTTGAAACAGGGTCTCACTGAGTTGCAGAGGGCCTCACTAAGTAGCTGAGGCTGGCTGCGAACCTGCAATCCTCCTGTCTCAGCCTCCCAAAAGCTGGAATTACAAGCGTGCATCACCACGCCCGACTCTAAAACTATTTTTTTCAGTCATTCTATAGTCTTTTCCAGCGTTTTTCACCCTTTAATTGCTTTTTTCTTCTCTCTATAGTCTCTTCCTTTCACATTAAGTTCTTAAGGTGCTAATCCTTCTGTTGGCCTTCCTTCAAAAGATAATTTCCTCTTGTGATTTCTAAAACCTTTCATTTAAACCACAAACTCCTGCAGTAGGGAATTGTTTTTCTGTGGCAGTGCCTTTACTGGGTTGTAGAGGTATTCTTACAGAACAGTTAGCTTCTGGAGGATGCATCATGGCTTTTATCAATTCAGACCCAGGTTTTGCATTGTTTTGTTCTAGAGTCTTTATGTCAGAATAGGTAGTGTCAATTTGCATGGTTGGTATAGGACTTGGACTTCAAATTTTTTTTTTTTTTTTCTTTTTTGGTGCTGGGGATTGAACCCAGGGGCATTCTATCTCTGAGTTCCACCCCCAGCCCAATTTTTATTCTTTATTTTGAAACAGGGTCTCACTAAGTTGCAGAGGGCCTCAACAAGTTGCTGAGGATGTCCTTGAACCTGTGATCCTCCTGTCTAAGGGATTAGAGGTGTGCACCACCATGCCCAGTAAACTTCAATTTCTAATACAAGACTTTTTTTTTATTTCTTTCTTTATATCTAGAAAAGCAGACAGAAACAATGGGTAGGATTTTTCTTGTCGTTCTGTCACTAAGGGTCTATATTCCACCTTCTTAGCTTTATTCAGAGTTTTCAGTTCTTTGTCTTATTTGGAACCAAAGTTAGCACACCTCTTGTCCCTGTATGAGCTTCATTTGTTTATCTATTTTTGTGGTGCAAGGGATCAAATACCAGGCAAGTGCTCTAACACTAAGATTATATCTAACCTCTGCTATGAGCTTTAAAACCACAGTCCCTGGATCAAGAATTGGCAAACTACAACCTATTGCCTATCTTTGAATTAAGTACATGTTCTAGCTTGGTATAGTGGCAAGTGCCTATAGTCCCAGCTACTTGGGAGGCTGAGGCAGAAGGACTGCTTGAGTCCAGGAGTTTAAGATCAGCCTGGGCAACATAGTGAGACTCAGTCTCAAAAAAAAAAAGATGCTTTATATAAAAGTCTCAGAGGGAGGAAAAATGGTTGGAGAAAAAAATCTAAAGAATATTTCAGCCAGGTACAGTGGTGCACACCTGTAATCCCAGTACTTAGGAGGCCAAGACAGTTGAATCGCAGGTTCAAGGACAGCCTCAGCAAGTAGTGAGGCTCTCGGCAACCTAGCAAGAAACAAAAAATAAAAATTGGGCTCAAGGAGGGAAGAGTGTAAGCTTGGATGTAGAATGCCCCAGGTTCAATCCAAATACCCAGTATCCCCGCCCCCCCGCCAGGAGTATTTCATACCTGAATCTTATATCAAATTCAAATTTCAGAGTCCATAAAAAGTTTTACTGGAGCAGTCATTTTCATTCAGTTGCACACTGAATATGGGTATTTTTGTGCTACAATGGCAGAGTTGAATAGCTGTGGCAGAAACTACATGGCCTGCAAAGTTAAGAATATTCACTACATAGCCCCTTACTGGAAAAGTTGATAGACCCTCAGTCTAGTTTCTTGGGCCTCTATTAGCTAAAATCTCCTCTAAGCCTTAAGGGCAAAGAGCTTTCTTTCCTTTGTATGGGGGATCAAACCCAGGGCCTGTGCATGCTGCTGGCAAGCGCGCTATCACTGGGCTACATCCCCAACCCACGGGCTTTCTTTAGACCTCAACTGACATGCTCCTGTGTATGAGGCACCACAGGGTTCTACTTCAGGAATTGCTTTACTCTCTCGGCTTCGGCGACATCATTCTTCTATTCTCCCTTTTTCATTCATCTATTCCTCATTTCCCTTTCCTGGCATCTTCCTCATTGTCCCCAGTAGCTGTTGTTGTTGTTTTTTCCAGGAGTTTGGCTCTTGTCTCTCCTTTCCCCTTAAGATATGTGAATGGTCAAGGATCACCTGGGTAATATTAAAACTGCAAACTTCTGGGTCTGAATACAGACTTACTGAATCAGAATCTCCATAGGTGGGGCCCACGAAATAGAATTTCTAAACAAGCTTTATTTTTGTGCACAAGAACTCAAATTTGTGAACCACTATTCTAAGCAATCTCCCTCACATCTTCACCATTGTAACTACCAGCAATGTGCTTGTAAGTAACAATTCTATCTCTAACTCTGCCTTCTCTCCTGAATTGCAGACTCCCTCAGAATTGTTTCTAGGTACCTCCACCTACATCTCATAGGTACAAACTCAACATGCAAAAACGTATGTTCTTCCCAAATCTACTCTTCTTTCCTATTCTCTACTTCAATTAATAGACTACCTTTCACCCTGTGGCCCAAGCTGGAAACCTAGGATCATTCTTCTATCCAAACATTGTTGATACTACCTAATAAGTATCTTTTACCCTCCCCACTGCACAGTTCTGGTTCTCCTCTTCACATCTCTAGGACTATGCTAGTAACTTCTTTTTTTGGCACTAAGGATTGAACCCAGGGCCTTCTACCTCTGAGCTACATCCCTAGCCCTTTTTTTATTTTGAAACAGGGTCTTGCTAATACCTGCAATCCTCCTGTTTTAGCCTCCCAAGAACTGGTATTACAGGAATGTGCTACCACGTCCAGCTTACTATAGTAACTTTTTTGTGTAGTATTGGGGATTGAACTCAGGGGCATTCTACCTCTGAGCTTCACTCCCAGCCCTATTTTATTTTTATTTTTGAAACAGGGTCTTACTAGGTTGATGAGTGTCTTACTCCTTGCTGAGACTGTCCTGGAACCTGTGATCCTTCTGTTTCAGCCTCCCCAAATACTGGGATTACAGGTGTGCTCCACCACGCCCGGCTCTATAGTAACTTCTTTTTTTTTTTTTTTTTTTTTTGGCGGTTCTGGGGATTGAACTCAGGGGCATTCTACCTCCGAGCTACATCCCCAGCCCTATTTTTTATTCTTTATTTTGAAACCGGGTCTCACTAAGTTGCGGAGTGCCTCACTAGGTAGCTGAGGCTGGCCGCGAACCCGGATCCTCTGGTCTCAGCCTCCCGAATGCTGGGATTACAAGCGTGCGCCACCACGCCCGGCCTATAGTAACTTCTAATTGCAGGATGTTCCTACCTTTTCAAATCCGCCCCACCCCCCTTCCCAATAACACACACACACACACACATACACACACACACACACACACACAAAACCCCCCCAAAACAAAAACTACACTCCATAGAATAATCTTTTTCTTTTTTTTTCAGTACTGGGGATTGAACCCAGGGGTATTCTACCTCTAAGCTACACCCCAAGTCCTACTTTTTTATTCTTTATTTTGAAATAGGGTCTCATTAAGTTGTGGACAGCCTCACTAAGTAGCTGAGGCTGGCTGCGAACCCAGATCCTCCAGTCTCAGCCTCCCAAGTACTGGGATTATAAGCCTGTGCCACCACGCCTAGCTTTTTAAATTTTCTTGTAGTACCAGGGATTGAACCCAGGGCCTAGCACATGCTAGGCAACTGCTCTACTATTGAGCTCCATTCCCAGCCCTTTTCATTTTGAGACAGTGTCTCACTAAATTGCCTAGGCTTGCCTCAATTTGCCTCAGCCTTCTGAGTAGCTGAGATTACAGGTGTGCCACTGCACCCACCTCTAAATGCAAATTTCTTATCTCTCACTTGGATTATGGCCATAATAAACAATTCTAGGAACACTAGCCTCTGAATACCAAGTCTTCTAGTCAGTATCCTCATTCTTCTCACTGTAGTCAGAAGGATCTGATCATGTTACTTCTCTCTAGTATCTGCAGAAGAAAGTCTTGGCTCCTCACATTTCAGGTTAGGCCTGCTCTGCTCTAGCCAATGTCAGCCTCTCATCTACCATCTGCCCCGACTCTGAGCCAGCACTCACATTTTGTGCTTCAGCAACTTTTCTTCCCAAAGGTGTTCAGTTTGCCCTGAGGTCCTTTCCTCCTTCATCAGTTCTGCAAATCATCCTTTTCTTCAAAACTCTTAGGGTGTCTCCACTGTGAAGATTTTCCTGAGTCCTCTAGGCAGAGCTGATCTGATCATTACCTCCTCCAGGCTAACCCTGATCTTGTAAAGTCTGTCTATCAGTTCAGTTCCCATTACACTTTGAGCAACTCCAGCTTATTCTTTTAGCCTCTAGGCCTGGCATGGATGGTGGATGTCCCGGAAACTGAAATGGGCCCAAATGAATCAAGGGTAACTCTACAGTTGGTGTCTGAGGACCTAGTAGCACAAAGGAGTAGCAAAAGGAGTAGCAAAATCAGAAGTAACAGTTTAAGGAGAAGATGTAAGAGATAATAGCTTCCATTTAAAAACAAAACAAGCAAGCAAGCAAACAAACCAAAAACATGCTGGGCTGGGCATGTACCTATAATCCCAGCAACTTGGGATGCTAAGGCAAGATCCAAAGTTTAAGACCAGCCTGGGCAACTTAGGGAGACCATGTCTCAAAATTTTAAAAAAGGTCTGGGGGTACAGCTCAGTGGTATAATGTTCCCATGTATCTAGTCCTGCAAAAAAGAAAAAACAACAACAAAAACACATTGAGCTTGAGACTGTGGTAGAATATCTAGGGTGGAGAGGTCCAACCGAGAACTGGAAAAACAACATGCAAATTTTAGAGAGAATTTAGATGGGACTAGAGTTACAGATTTGGAGAGAAAGAGAGAGAGAGAGAGACACACACACACAGACAGACTGGGGATTGAACCCAGGGGGCATTCTACCTCTCTATACCCCAGCCCTTTTTATTTTTTATAATGAGTTGCTGACAGCCTTGCTAAATTGCTGAGGCTGACCTGGAACCTGTGATCCTCCTGTCTCAGCCTCCCAAGTACTGGGATTACAGGTGTACTGAAACTATTATTACTGATGAAATACTTAAGAGAGACTAAGAACCCAAGAGAAAGAGGGCAAAAACAACATCTTGGAAGTAGGAAAGATAAGATGACAAGAAAAAGAAGAGTTGCCAAAAAAAAAGTCAGAAAGTCAGATATGTACCAGGACATAAAAGCTGAGGGGAAAAATGTTTCAAGAAGGAAAGGGAGCCGGGCATGGTGGCGCACACTTGTAATCTCAGCATTCGGGAGGCTGAGACCAGAGGATCTGGGTTCTCGGCCAGCCTCAGCTACCTAGTAAGGCACTCCGCAACTTAGTCAGACTCGGTTTCAAAATAAAGAATAAAAAATAGGGCTGGGGGTGTAGCTCGGAGGTAGAATGCCCCTGAGTTCAATCCCCAGTACTGCAAAAAAACAACAAAAGAAGGAAAGGGAGCCCAGCGTGGTGACACACGCTTGTAATCCCAGGAGGATCTGGGTTTGCGGCCAGCCTCAGCTACTTAGTGAGGCCCTCCACAACTTTGTGAGATTCTGTTTCAAAATAAAGAATAAAAAATAGGGCTGGGGGTGTAGCTCGGAGGTAGAATGCCCCTGAGTTCAATCCCCAGTACTGCAAAAATAAAAAAAAATAAAAAAATAAAAAAGGAGAAGGAATTAAATAGTCTAAATGACTGGGGATACTTGGGTTGAAAATAGTACAGTAAGGGAAAAAATGGAATGGTTTTTCACTCTAAGCAGTTATAGAGTTTATATTTACTTAAAGCAATTTAAATGGTAGCTTTCCCTGAACTAGGAATATTAAGATTTCAAACATCACTCTTCTGGGGTTCTTCATGTACACACTCAGCATCAGAAATCAGAGTACATCAGTAAGAGAGTTCAGACAACTTACAAACTATAGTCAGAAACATTCGGAACAGCAGAGAGAAACCAAAGTCGAGATAAGTAATCAGATCTGAGTTGTACCTGAAATAGGACCCAACTGTGCCATTTTCCCTAGCCATGGGAGAGGTTCTGGTCCAGGTTCAAAGAGGGACATCATAAGGTTTGACTTCTTCTTGCTGTCAGCTTGGGAGTACAGCATTCCATGCCACTCAGCACTAGATGGAGAAAAGATGGAAGATTGGAAGAACATAAAGTCTGGCTTGTCAAGTTAAGTAAATCTAGCCTGTGTTTCTCTTTCTTCACGCTTCCAATGTAGCATTATTTCAAAATCAATGGATTTACAACAAAACATTTTTTGCGTGTGTGGTGCTGGGGATGGAACCCAGGAGCCTTCTATTGCAGGCTACACCCCCAGACATACTTTATTTTTTATTTGGAAACAGGTCTCACTAAGTTGCTGAGGCTGGCTGCGAACCTGCGATCCTCCTGTCTCAGCCTCCCAAGTACTAGGATTACAAGCATGCACCACCACACCCAGCTCCAACAAAGCAATTTTGAACAGCATATTTCCCCCTTGGTAACAGCTCCATCTTCCTTCAACCCATATATCAAGCAACTGAAGAGACCGTTTGGCTGTGAGTTCAGCAACAGACTTCTTTCTCTTTCTCTCCCCCCCTCCTTCCTTTCCTCCCTCCCCCTCTTTCTTCCTTTCTTTTGGTAGTACTAGGTATTGAACCCAGGGGCATTCTACCTGAGATATACCCTCAGTCCCCCTTTTTGTTTGTTTTGGAACTGGGTCTCATTAGGTTGCTGAGTCTTGCTAGGTTGCTGAGGCCGTTCTCAAACCTGTGATCCTCTTGTCTCAGCTTCCCAAATACTAGGATTACAATTGTGCACTACCATGCCCGTCTTCAGCAACAGATTTTTAAGGAATCCAGACCTCAGTCCTAGAGCCAGTCAACCAGGTCCCTCCTCTGCTGACGGGGAAGAGCTGGTGGCCAAACAACCAATGACCCCATGTTTGTGCAGCTGGAGCCTCAGCTGACGAATGGAGCAGTGTGGTGTCAGTGGTGTCCTCCCTCCCAGAACTGGTGCCACTTTGCTGTCACCACTTCCTGCACACAGTGGCATGTTGCTGATGAGAAGCCAGCACCTGGTAGCCACAGACAAGATATACAGATAATCCTGAAGCTCCCTGCCATATCCTCACCTTACCCCAGGCCCCTCCTATTGAACCAGCTGAGCTAGAACAGCTCCTCTGGGCCACAACTGCTCCTCTGGGACTCAACGTTCAGGTGTAATCCTGAATGAATGGTGGCTTGTTCCTTCAGGCATGTGCCAGGCACTGTGCAAAGCACCTGACATCTAACCCTCCTGAGCACCTGTGAAGCAGGTTGTGTTGTGCTCCCCCTTCACAGGTGAGGAAGAAGGCTCAAGGAGGAAGTCACAGAGCCTATGTTTTTCTCTTGAGAAATAGGCTTCAACTTTCAAATCAGGTACATTGCCTTTTATTTATTTTTTTACTCATTTATTTTATCTTTTTATTTTTTTTGTGCTACTGGGGATTGAACCCAGAACATTCTACCTCTGAGCTATACCCCAACCCCATTTTATTTTTTTATTTTGAAACAGGGTCTCACTAAGTTGCTGAGGGTCATGCTATGATGCTGAGGCTGGTTGTGAATCTGTGATCCCCCTGCCTCAGCTTCCCAAGTACTGGGATTACAGGCATGAGCTACCACGCCTGGCTGGCACATTGCTCTTACCAACGCCAAATCCTAAACCTGAGAATGCATACTGCTATCTCCTAATATTTCTATTCTATTGGGACATGTATATATACTGCTGTGTATGGTGGCCTACACCTGTAATCTAAGTATCTGGGAGGCTGAGGCAGGAGTATTGAAGTTTTGAAGCCAGCCTCAGCAGCTTAGCGAAACTGTTTCAAAATTAAAAGTAAAAAGTACTCGTGGTGTAGCTCAGAGGTAGAATGCCCTGGGTTCAATTACTAGTATCACGAAAAAAAAATTACATATATATGGAAATCAAAAACAGCTTAAGAAAGCTGGGCATGATGGCGCAACACTTGTAATCCCAGTACGTGGGAGGCTGAGACAGGAGGATTACAGGTTCACAGCAAACCTCAGCTCTTTAGTGAGGCCTTCTGCAACTTAGTGAGACCTTGTTTCAAAATAAAGAATAAAAATATAGGGCAGGGGGTACAGCTCGGAGGTAGAATTCCCCTGGATTCAATCCCTAGTAATGTACACACACAAAAAGCTGCTTAAGAGAATAAAAACTAGTCACAAAGGGCAGCAAGTCGCTGTAGAGTGATGAGGAAGAAGAGCTGCAGCCTGCAGGTCTCCTCAGCTGTTTCCCAGAGTCACAGCTGCACCAGCACAGGGAAGCCCTTCTGACACAGGGCACAAGGCCATCATCCCGTTACTTAAATACTCCTCTCAAAGTGCCCTGGTGATTCTCATATTCACAGACAGTACAGGTAGCTTGGGTGCCAGGAAGTAATGAACATTAATACCTATTAGGAAGAACTGCATTCTTCTTTTTGAACCAGCTAATTTTCAATTAAGCAGAAATGGAGCCATACTTCCTGTGCTTAATCTTAACCTCTTGATCTTCTATATTGGTCAATCCTAGGTGGTAATCAGAAAGTGATCAGTCACCTCCTGCTTTTTTTTTTTTTTTTTTGATACCGGGGATGGAAACCAGGGGCATTCTACCTCCGAGCTATACCCCTAGCCCTATTTTTTATTCTTTATTTTGAAACAGGGTCTCACTAAGTTAGCCTCACTAAGTAGCTGAGGCTGGCCAAGAACCCGGATCCTCCCATCTCAGCCTCCCAAGTACTGGGATTACAAGCATGCACCACACCTGGCACCTCCTGTTTTCTTTCTTTCTTTTTTTTTTTTTGCGGTACTGGGGATTGAACTCAGGGGCATTCTACCTCCGAGCTATACCCCCAGCCCTATTTTTTATTCTTTATTTTGAAACCGAGTCTCACTAAGTTGCGGAAGGGCTCACTAGGTAGCTGAGGCTGGCTGCGAACCTGGATCCTCCAGTCTCAGCCTCCCGAATGCTGGGATTACAAGCGTGCACCACCACGCCCGGCTGCACCTCCTGTTTTCTAATGATAGTTATTATAGGAAGGGAAGAAGATAGCTTTGCAGGCTTTAAGACTACAGAGAATATAAAGGCTAGAAGGGCCTTCCCCTCATGAAAGAAACAGAGCAGAGTGGTTGCCAGTATGGGCTCTGGAGTAAGAAAATATGGGTAAGAATCCTGGCTTCTTTTTTTTTCTTTGGTGTTGGGGATTGAATCTAGGGGCATTCTAACTCTGAGCTACACCCCAGCCCTTTTTTATTTTGAAATAGGATGTTGCTGAGGCTGGCCTTGAACCTGCAATCCTCTTGTCTCAGTCTCCCAGGTTCTGGGATTACAGGTGTGCATCATGAGTAGTTTAGAAGGGAGGTAGGCAGGTAGGAAGGGTGCAGCAAGGAGAAGAAAAAGGTGACAAGGATCACTTAATGAGCTGATTTTCCCTTTCACTCAGGCCATTGTAAACAAAGTTTCCTACCCTAATTGAACAATCGCCACCATTCCTTCCACTTTCAGGCTGCCATGGAGCAGGACACAGAAGTTGGGTATCTTGCCTGCAATCTGATTGGCTGAATTTTCATCTTCAGTGTCATCAGTGATGCCAGTACCCACCTCATCACCTTCTGTAAAAAGAACAAGGTTGGACTGAGATTAGCTACAAAAACTCCAAACACCAAGTATAGTGTTGGCTATTTCTAGCCTCAAAGAGAATGTGTACACAGTTGTAAAGGAGTATTTAACAAGTTGGAAAAATTCACCCCAACTTTTCAATGTCCACATAAGTTATTTTTCAGATATACAATTTCCATCTATGTGAGACATCCAGAATAGCAAATCTACAGAGACAGAGGGTTATAGTGGTCATGGGGAGGGAGGGAGGCTGAGGACAAAGGGAATAGGGCTCTTTTTTGGGGGCGGTGAAAATTATTAAAAATGATTATGATGATGGTTCTACAACTCTGTAAATGTACTGACAATCAATTAGTTACACACTTTATATGGAGGAAGTATATGGTTTACGAATTACACACACAAAATCTCTTCACAGTTCCAACAGGAAGCTCACTCAGTTAGATATTACCTGGAAGTTTCAGGCACCCATCTGAACAAAACCAGATACAGAGATCTCGGGTGTGTTCTACATTGACAGCTTTCACAGAACATACAGATGCAGTCCCCAAAGATACACAATGATTATTCTATAAGCTTCTTTGTGTGCGTGTGTGTGTGTGGGGGGGTACTAAGGAGTGAACACGGGCATTCTACTTCTGAGCTACACCCCAACCCTATATTTTTTTGAAACAGAGTATCACTAAGTTGCTGAGACTGTCCTCAAACCTGTGATCATCCTGTCTCAGCCTCCCAAGTACTGGGATTACAGGTATGTGCCACCATACCCAGCTTCTTTTCTGTGTGTGTGCATGTGGTACTGAAGATTGAACCCAGGGGCATTCTACTTCTGAGCTATACCTCCAGCCATATTCTATTCTTTATTTTGAAACAGGGTCTCACTAAGTTGCAGATGGCCTCACTAAGTTGCTGAAGCTGGCTGTGAACCTATGACCCTTCTGTCTTAGCCTCCCAAGTACTGGGATTACAGGCGTGCATAACACCTATAAGCTTCTTGACTGGACTTCTCAACTCTAGGTTCTCTGTTGACAGATGAATTTTTCTTATAATTAACTTCCCTCCAAGAACACCTGTCTGCTCAGTTTTGTTCAATGATTTTTTTGGGGGGGGGGCACTGCTGATTGAAACCAGGGGCATTTTACCTCCAAGCTACACTCCCTGCCCTGTTTTTTATTTATTTATTTTGGTACTAGGAATTGAACCTAGGGGTGTTCTACCTCTGAGCTATACACTCAGCTCTTTTTAATTTTTATTTATTTTTCTGTGGTACTGGGGGTGGAACCCAGGGGCATCCCACCTCCAAGCTACACCCCAGCCCTATTTTTTATTCTTTATTTTGAAACAGGGTGTCACTAAGTTGCGGAGGGCCTCACTAAGTAGCTGAGGTTGGCTGTGAACCTATGATCCTCCTGACTCAGCCCCCCAAGTACTGGGATTATAAGCATTCGCCACCACACCCGGCTTCGTTTTTATTTTGAAACAGGGTATTACTATGTTGGTGAGGCTGGCCTCAAACCTGCCATCTCCATCTTAGCCTCCCAAGTACTGGAACTACAGGCATGCACCACCATGCCTGGCTTTATTTTTTATTTTGAAATAGGGTCTGGCTAAGCTGTTGAGGTTAAGGCTAAGTTGCTGGGGTTGGCTTCAAACCTGCAATCCTCCTCAGTCTCCCAAGTACTGGGATTACAGGTGTGCACTACTACACTTGCCTTGACTTTCTATTTTATTTTTATTTATTTTTTTTGTGTGTATATACTAGATATTGAACCCAGGGGTGTTCTACCTCTGAGCTACACCCCTAGCCCTATTTTATTTAATTTTTTTTATTTTGAAACGGGGTCTCGCTAAATTGCTGAGATTGTCTTTGAACCTGTGATTCTCCTGTCTCAGCCTCTCAAGTACTTGGATTACAAGCGTGCACCACCATGCCTGGCTGACTTTCTATTTTTTTTTTTTTTTTTTTTTGCGGTACTGGGGATTGAACTCAGGGGCATTCTACCTCCGAGCTACACCCCCAGCCCTATTTTTTATTCTTTATTTTGAAACCTAGTCTCACTAAGTTGCGGAGTGCCTCACTAGGTAGCTGAGGCTGGCCGCGAACCCGGATCCTCCGGTCTCAGCCTCCCGAATGCTGGGATTACAAGCGTGCGCCACCACGC
>PVLC010036129.1:0-15958 GCA_004027655.1 Graphiurus murinus
CAAGTGATGTAATTACACAATCATATCAAGGTCACTCACCGAAGTGAACCTGAGGGGGAGGGAAGGGGAGGGGATTGGGGTGGGAATCGGGGAAAGGGTCAAATGAGAACTATGTGCAAATATGGTGTTAACAACCCGTACTTAACAAGGATGTATGTTATATTGCACGAATTACTACAATAAAAAAAAAAAAAAAGAACTTTATATTACAGAATTAGAAAAAAATAAAAAATAAAAATAAATATGGAAATGAAAACATATACCTGGATTTCATGGCAAGAGCAAGATCATGAAGGGGAAAATATAGGACATGAGCAATCTAAAGCTTTGGAGGCCAAAGAAACAAATAAAGCGAGCTACAACAAGCCTCCAAGTCACACTCTCTCCATATGTAGCACTTTCTGTTGTTCAATTGTAAGCATATTAACATATTTATGATGGTTTCTCTGTGATTAAAGTGAAGGAAGAGAAATTTCTATAAAGATCTGTGTACAAGAATGAACACTTTAATAGAACATTTCAAAATAATAAATGCTTTCTAAAGTACTACTTTATTTTATTAATTATGATGCATAAATAATTCAATATAAACATACTTATGCACACATACAGATGTTACTGTTATTGAATATACAATAT
The DNA here is from genome assembly GCA_004027655.1 of Graphiurus murinus. NCBI lineage: Eukaryota > Metazoa > Chordata > Mammalia > Rodentia > Gliridae > Graphiurus > Graphiurus murinus. The sequence continues at coordinate 640 of PVLC010036129.1, forward strand.
GCCTGCCTAGGATTATCTTTTATCTATAACTAAGGAAAAGAAAATTGAAGTAGCAGCAGATATAAAAATTAATGATCTAAAACAAGATAGAATACAAGAATACTGGCCTTGATATCTGAATTATTCTACCATCTGGTGTCCCTGGAAGAGCTGCAAAATTATTTAACCTCTCTGTAATAGTTTCATCATATCTAAAATGTATCTAAGTAAATCTCACATGGCTTGGGTGAAAAATACATAAATTCATATAGCAGCAATTATAACAATGACGAAGGGAAATACTACAATAGTGTGTTACTGTTTAGAATGCATACTCCGAACATAAACTGTTTGGATCTCAATCCCAGCTTTGCCACTTAGTTTTGCTGCTTACTTTACTTGAAGAAGTGATGAAACCTCTCAAAAAGTTATGATTATCAGAACTAACAAGGGATGATCACAATACTACCTATTCTTATGTATGTAATGTATGTTCATTCATTCTGTTTAAGCATGGATAGAACCCAGTTAGTGTTTTTCCATATGATATTTTTTATTAATTATATTGATTATTTTCTCTTTCTGTACCTCTCTTTTGAATATTTGATTTTAAAAGTTTAGAGGGAAAATAAGCCACTTGGTTTATTTTCTATTTTTGGATAGCATTCATGTGTTTGTTACCAAAATTTGATATGTGTGGACAAATTGACTTTCAAAAATTTTCTGAAGATTCTAACCCTTTATTTTTATCCCATTCTTGTGTGTGTGTGTGTGTGTGTGTGTGTGTGTGGTATTGGGGATTGAACCCAGGGGCATTCTACCTCCGAGCTAAACCCTCAGCCCTATTTTTTATATTTTATTTGGAAACAGGGTCTCACTAAGTTGCGGAGAGCCTCACTAAGTAGCTGAGGCTGGCCGCAAACCCGGATCCTCCTGTCTCAGCCTCCCAAGTACTGGGATTACAAGTGTGTGCCACCATGCTCACCTCTATCTTATTCTTAATATTAAATAAGCTGGCCTTATTGTACTTCATTCTTAATATTAAATAAGCTGGCCTTATTGTACTTCCCTCTATTCTCAAAATTTTGGGAAATAGAAAGATCCTAAAAGCAGCCAGAGATGCTGTTTTCATAGTTCAAATGGCATTTTTAGCCTGTCCAAATTCTTCATCTGTCTTAAGGGAAAGGTTAAATATCTAATTTATTTTACCAACAAACTGCAAATGTCGTGATTAGCAGTATAGCTACTGATCAATACCACCACTTTGATTTGGAGATTTGGAAAAAAACATCACCTCCTTTAAATACTTCCCTTTCTTCTGTTCTGATCAGGGACTCTTCATTCCCACTCTGTTCCAGTGAACTCCACAAGAATCTTCATTCTCACTCTGTTCCAGAGGACTCCACAAAAAAAAAAAAAAAAAAAAAAATCCCTTTTTAACACAATTACATTCTACTTAAAAATCATTTGGCATTCCTGACATTTTTGTGTTTGCCTGGAGAATACAGAAGTACCACCGGGAGCACTCTTGTATTGTGGCCTTTTGTTCTTACAATTCTAACATTGTCTCTGAAACTAGTTCAGAGAAGGCCAGAATGAAGGACATCTTAATACCAATCATTATACTTCATCAAATTCAAGGTTCCATTATATCTTGGCAATATATCAAGATGAACTCATTCCCAATACATATTCCAGTTAAGAGGTTATAGAATAATTCTTGTTCATCATTTGCTTATCAAACCTCCCAATATTAATTGCCAGTATCCAAAAGTGAGAGTAATAGTTTTGTCTTTGTTTAATTTCTCATCTGATCCTATGGTTTTATGATATGTCTGAAGTCTTAAAGAAGAAAAAGTTCAAGACAATAACAAAATCCCTAGTGAATGAACATTAAATTTCATGCATAACTCTTAGTGTAGAATTCCATATAAACATTTCTACTATAGTCTTTGTCATTTAAGTAAAATGGCAAATTGATGTAAAGCCATGAAATCATCTGTGTGAATTCAACATTCAATCAACAAAGCTAGAGTTGTAGCCTGAATAGAAACATGCAAGAGTCATAATTTTCTCCTTCCAACAAGAGACTATACAACTGTCAGTGCCGATAGCTATGCATTTTGTAAAAATTGAGAAGATACTGTTCTGTTACAGATATATAGAACTGTGCTAGTGGCTATCCAAGATGAAAATAGGGTGGATTAATGTATGAAGTTTGAATGTGGATTATAATGTACTTGAAAAGTCTAAATGATTGAGAGTAAGCAATAATCAAACTATAAAAATTTCATTTTGTTTTTAATAAAACTTGTTTAAGAGCATATACAGAAAATGCACACATGTGTGTGTTTGGGAGGGATCCTTTGAAGTGACAATAATTCTTAAAAAAATAAGCAAGCCAATCACAATACTGATTATAGAAAAAAGCCAATTATGAAGCAGGAAGATATAAATATCAACTGATACAAAAAGCAATAGTCCTCATATCTAAAGTTGAAATAACCTATAAATTAAGTGGTAATATATATTAAAGAACAAAAAATTTGAAATCAATTGATAAATAGTAAATATTGTGTAATTTTTAATGAATTACTTACATACACTCAAGTGCCCATTTCATTACACACTGAAAAAGATTAGTAGAGCTCATAATAAAATTTCTGGAATCATAAATAATTTATTTACTTCTATCAAGCAATGCATTAATTAAAAACTTTATAAAACAAATACAAGCATCTTTGTAATTTAGCTTTTAATGTCTGATTAACATTCTGAAAATTTTTTAAAAGTTTAAATCTAAAATGTGAAGCAAACATAAATGAATTATCTTATTGTCAAAAAACCTAAGTTGTATTACTTCTCAAATTATTGCAATAATTTGATTTAAAGTAAGGGAAGACTTTTATCTCTGAACACTGTTGGATTTGACCAAATCTTCAACACATGAGACTTAGGGGAACATATCAGATCTAAACCATAACACCATTTAACACAAAACTATGGTTGTATTGAAATGGGATCTCTCTTAAATAGATAACACAGAGAGTTGATGTCTATTGAAAACATTGTCTGGTCTATGTATTTAAGAAATAAATGATATGATTTTATTTTAATAGTAACTAAAGTAAAATGAATATATTTATATTTATTTTATAGAAAAACCAAGGAACTAATTCATATTATCTTATTATTTTTAGAAAACATGTACAAAATGAGATATTACATGTTTGTAAATAAAGCTATATTTCTGGAGCAGGGGAAAGCAGTGTTATTTTTATACCAGTACAAAAACTTAAATGAAATGAAACTCTGATACAAAGGCTAATTTTCAACAGTGCTTTAAATGTACTATTATTAGAAGAGAATGTTGCTTTAAATATGTTTTATTTTTTTACTTCTTTTCAGTCTCAGTGGGTAGTAAAACAAAATAGTAATTTTGTTGGAGGAAAATAGAAATCAGTTGGATACATTAACTATCTTGTATGTTGGGAATTGAAAGACTTTCTTGAAATTATGTGGTTTTCACAGTGCTATCTGATTTTCAGTGCACTGTTCCTAAGTTTTGGTGCACTTGGTCATTTAAAATAAAACTTTGAGTTATATACATGTGTTAAAATAAGTGCTATTTATTTTAGTAAAACATAGTAATCTCAATATAAATCTAAATCCAATTTAAAGATAATTTGATTTTTATAGGCATCTTGGTAAGAGGAACAGATAGATCAATATGTGTACCAGATCTGTTGTCACGGAAATCAGGGAATAAAATAAAGCATTTGCTCATGAATTGTTTTTAGGCTCAGTTATCAGTTCCAATGATCTGTTTCCCAGTTTACAGGAAATGGGCTTTAAGTAGTACTTTCATACATTTCTATGGCTTAAAGTATCCAAGGAGGAGAATTACCATTTCTACAGTCAATCAAAGAATGCCCTCTTGTATGGCTATTTTATACATTAGATACCATTAAATGTTTTAAATAAAAAAGAAATGTTCTAATGAAATATAAGAGGCCAGGTAAGATTAACTTGGAATTTTGCATATGGAATTTTAGTCCCAATAAAATTAACAAAAGACAAGAATATGCAGTATCTTCTGAAAGTGAATTTTTTTCAGTACTTTGAAGATATATTTTTAGTCACCTGAAGCCAAATATTTCTGTTTTGCATGTCTTTTGATAGATTACATAGGATTCAAATGAGTTGACTTATTTATAAATTCTGTGACTATAAGATTTTAGATGTTATATAAAATATCCAGAACATTCTATCAAAATGGTTAGTCCAAAACATCACAAAAGAAATGTGTATAGTTAACCCATAGAATAATTTGTTCAAAAATGAAAAACAGTCATATATTCTGGGTTCAGAAAATGCAGCTTAAAGTATATTGTACAGAGAAAAGACGCTAGGACTTAAGGCAAAAAAATTTAGAAAGAATATCTAGCAGGGCGTGGTGACGCACGCTTGTAATCCCAGCATTCGGGAGGCTGAAACCAGAGGATCCGGGTTCGCGGCCAGCCTCAGCTACCTAGTGAGGCACTTAGGTTTCAAAACTTAGTGAGACTCGGTTTCAAAATAAAGAATAAAAAATAGGGCTGGGGGTGTAGCTCGGAGGTAGAATGCCCCTGAGTTCAATCCCCAGTACCGCAAAAAAAAAAAAAAAAAAAAAAAATCTATGGGTCCCAAAGCAGGTGATACTGGTTATATTTTAAAAGTAAATGAGATTATTTAGGAGCAGTTACTTAAATTAAATGGCAAACTGATTACATGACAAGAAGGGTAATTTTTCACTGAAAGAAGTTGATAGCTAGCATGTGCTGGGCATTAGGTGGACACTTATACTGAGTATTCCAATCCTCACAGTGACCCTAAGAGTTGGTATTCTTTCCATTTTCTCAATAAAGATATAGAATCTCACTGTTACTATATCATAAATAATGGGATTATAAATATAATAAATATAAATATATATATTATATATATGTATATATATATATATATATATATATATATATATATATATGGCACACATATATATATGTGCCCATTTCTGAATCTTGAATGAATTACTGTATCTATATGCCAATACCACACTATCTAAATTATTCTAGCTTCCTGTTTTGTATTTAATAATATGTCTCTCTTGTCTCCTTTCTATTATCAGTATGCTCAGTCTTTACACTCTCATGTTCTATGAAAATTTAGATTCTGCTTGTCAATTGGAACTAAAAACTCTTAACATTTTAATTATTTTTTTTATAATTTAAAAGTTATGAATGATAAAAATCAACATCTAAAAATATTATCTTCCAATCTGAAAACATTTATATTTTTTATTTAGGCTTTTGCTAATTTTTTCTCAAATTTTCTAAAGTTTTACTGTGACTATCTTTTTTTTAATTTTCAATAAATACAACATTATTGTCTTGATAGACCTGCAATTCACTATATTGCATCTCATAGGACAGTATGGTATTATAACATTTATACAGGAATGTGCGTTATTACTAGTGTGACACACCAACACGTTACCAACCTACCAAGTATCTATAAATTGATACAGCTCAGATAAAACTTTTCAATGCACAGATGGACTATCATGATGGATTTACTTGGATATTTTATGCAAATAACACATTACAATATACTTATGCCTATAGCACAAATTGCAGTGTTCTGTGTATAAAACATAATAAAAAACTGAGATATCTACTATTTTAATGATAGTTATTTTCTGGGAAAAAATATGGAAAGTTATCTAAGTTTTAAATGTTGAACAAAGGCATATTGTTGAGGCAGAATTCAGTGCAGATACAGAAGCTCATATTACAACTAGTAAAGAGAAAAGGCATCAATTAGAAGACTCCAGTATACATTCAATAATGAATGACAGTTGTAACTTACAGTAGAATAAAATCAGAAGGCCATTGAATTCAATTGTTAATGACAGCACAGTAGACAACACCTGAGATAATATTTAAGATTTATATAATCTTTGAGCAACTTAGAAAAGAATTCACATGTTTAATGATATGAAATGTGAATTTCTAGCAAAAACAATTTGTAAACAATTTTTAACAGGATCTGAGTGTGTAAAATTGGCCAGCTATAGACAGCTTGATTTTTGCACATGCACACATTAAAAAAAAAGACTCTTAGATGGAGACATAAAAAGAAATTGGCTGGAGGTACACATCAGTGGTTCAGCATTTGCCTGGCATGTGTAAGGCCCTGAGTACAATTCCCAGAAAAAGGAAAAAAAAAAAAAAATATATATATATATATATATACACTCTTTTAGGTATCACAACTTATTTAGAAAGTTGTGAGGTGACTTTTAAAAACACAAAATTTTTGAAATTTCAATTATATCACAAACAATTCTGCTTATATAATATACATGAGCAAATTATATTTTGCTCACAGAATACATACATATATACTTATAATGATACCAAAGATTAGTTGATTCAATTTTGGTAAAATGTTTCTTCAATTCTTTTCTATTTGAAAACTAGGTTGTTAATTGAAGTAAAACAAATCCTTTATCTGTATACAAATTCTTTGTCTAGTGTGACCTTTCTAAGTACTGAGAGTACTGTGTAGTTATTGAGGGAAGCCACGAATCCTAAACAATATTTATCAACAACTAAGTTTCAGTAACTTAGTTTAAATAAGTAAGTGCATATAATTACCTGAAGGATGTTGAGTCTGGCCTGTTACCTATATAATTAAAATCATTATTGAATTAAGTAATATCATCCAAAGGCTATAAACTGCTCACTCCTTATAGAATTGATTTTATTAAACTTTACCCAGCATTTTTCTACTTGTTTATACTGATGAGTATTAAAATCACTCCTATGACCAATTTTATTTTACAATGAAGGCCTTGTTTTAAAAATGCTTCCTCATAATGAGCTTCTATAGGAGAATTTTCTTTTAGGTCACAGGACCAGACAAGGTTTCTGTCCATGAATTTACTTTTACTTATCTTAGCATTCTTTTTTAATGTAATAAAATATATGTAATATAAAATTAGCCATTGTGACCCCTTTTGCTTATACAATTCAGTAGCACTAATTACATTCATGTGTTTTTACAATCATCTCCATTTCCATCATTCTAAACTAAAACTCTATACTCTTTAAACAACAATTCACCATTCTCCCTTCCTCTAAGATCCTTGTAACTGCTATTTCATTTTCTCTACAGATTTTACTATTTTAGGCACCTCACATAACTGACTTAGTATGTGTCTGTCCTTTTATGTCTGGCTTATTTTACTTTACGTATTTGGCAGACAGTCCTTCTGTTTCAAAGAAATCTTGAATCCGATTTTTTAGTACAGAGAATCTGTAAAATTCTTGTTTGTAAGCCATCCAGGTCACACTGGTTAAGAACACAAAGTCATTACATGTTTTATTTTCTATTTGTTCTGTTTCATAAGCTGGTAATGATTATTCCATAGCATATGCACATATGTACTGAAGAATTTTGGGAGCTATATCCTATCCACTAATACTTATGGAGTCTGCTTCAGAAAATGGTACAAGAATATCTTCAGTTATGAATCATACACTGGAATAAAGCAATGAGAGAAAAGTTCTCTTGTGTATAAATCTAGTTACATTTGGTCTTTTGATATAACATAGGTGGAAACCCATCTTCATGATACAAACTAATTTTTCTACCTCTAGCTGAAATTTTCTGATAGATGGAAAAATGTAAAAGAAGTATCTGTTATGACAGGTGTTGTGGCACACACTGTAACCCAGTTCTTGGGAGGCTAAAGACAGGAGGATTACAGGTTCAAGGCTGGCTTCAGTAACTTAGTGAGACCATTTCAAAATTAAATAGGGTTAGAGGGGTAGCTCAAAGGTATAATACCCCTTAGATTAATCCCTAGTACAAAAATAAAATATCTGTCATAAATTTGAGATTTTAGGCAATGAGCTGATATTTCTTTGCAAATTAGGATGCTCTTCAAAACAGAATATACCCAAAGTTTTCTTTTGGTCACTGTCTTACATTGTGATTTCTCTAAAGTGAACAAAAAATAGTTGAACATTTTCAAATTTTAAATCAGCTAATATTTGATATTACTGTAGTTATCTTAATAAATTTATTGGATTTCTATTTCCATATCAAATTCTTACAGTTATGTAAATTAAAATTTTCTCATGTATTTGTTTTCAGTGTATACAAATTCAATAAATTTTGTATATTTTCTTTATATCTATTTTAAATCCAATTAATAATCCTAATAGTAGCTTACCTACATATTATTTTGGATTTATCTGGTACATAATGGTAACTTTGGAAGTAAATAAGACTTCTGATGTATTGTAGAAAGGAGTACTGATAGTGGACGTTCTTGTCTCATTCCAAATCTCAGGGATCAATATCTAACTATGTTATATTTATTATAAAACTCCAGATACATCCTTTATCAAATTAAGGAATTTCCTTTCTATTCTTAGTTTATATCACTCAGGAAGAAAATATTTTTTGTGATCCTCTCGAATGACAACTATTCAGGTAATGAAATGTTGGGAAAATCCAATGCTGTTGGACTAAACTAATAAAATACAACACAGTACTACTTGTCTCTTCTATTAAATTCTTGAGTGCTATGAGGCGGAGATTGTGTTTTTTATATTAACTATCATAATATAATCCTTAGTGACTATTATAGGGCCTGACACATGGCAGACATGCAAATATTTTGTATTATTAAATAAAAAATGTTAGTACAATAAATTTCTGTAGAAAAATATCAAATCACTTATAAAAAGCAAGTTGTGGCATAAATATAAAGAAGAAATTACTAAAATTACTTTCTTTGTGTGATGTTTATGGGTATATTTCATTTCACTTTTTTCATCTTATGTATGTTCAGTTCCTGATAGATACTAAAGTTATTTTTATCTCAAAAACTTGTATAGATTCCTCTATTACTTCTTATTTTCATAAGTTAATTCATCAATTCCTTAAATTTTATCATTAATTAGTGCCATTTAATCCTTTTATTTAAGAACATCTTTCACTCCCAGTGTCTCATTGTGCACCACAAGCTATGTATTCTACCTCTTTGTTTCTTACTTTTTCCTCAACTAACATACCTGTTCCTTATCAGTTCTCTGCCAATTGAATGTAAAATGTCACAGAAACCATCTTCAAAAATATATATACCAAGCAAAAGATGTCTCCTGACACTCATCCCTGGTAGTGTATGAGGGTGGGGAAGGTTATGAGATAGGCAGGAGGAGCCTCAGTCATCCAAGTATACAGGTGGAGTCTATGCAGCTTGGTAAGCACAGTGATAGAGAAAGTCACTAATAACTGATGCCAGATATCGTGTCTAGTACAGCCTTGTTAGACAGGGAGGATTTCAAAAATTTTTCTCTTAAAATGTTTCCTTAGAAATATTTAATTGTTCAAAATAAAATAATTTCACTCTGACTGTAAACATGGTTAAATACTATATCTTTCAAGATACAGAGAAAAAAGCAGAGAACACACACAGCACTGACTATAAAGACACTGAAGGACCAAGAAGAATGAAAAAATTTTAACAACTAGCTAATATAGGGATAGTGATGGAGGGGCTAGCAGCCAATCCTAGGACTGCTGGGGAAACAATGGAAGCTATTAATTGCAGCTATAAAGTCTACAAATTTAGAGTCACCAAGAGCATGTACCCAGGTTTCTGAGGTGGAGGTGCTGGGTATATTTACTGATGAGAAACAAGAGGTCGGGTCTTTGATTATGGAAAGACACTGGAAACTGGCACCAGAAGTGATATGATATTCAAGTCTCAATCAGAACATCACAAAGCCAAATATAGGATATGAGTTTTGGACATTAGACAAGGTAGTTTCATAATCAGTACAATTCTTGACCCAAATTTCCTGAAAAGACTACACATAAAAAATAACAAAAATAATATTTACTGGAATCCTACCACTAAAAGAAAAATAATTGCTTGGAGTAATTGATGTTTCAAATAACATCTATACACACATAATCTTGCAAATGTAATATAACTTTTAATTAAACAAGTTCTTATGTTTATGGACCCTACTTTATTCAGTTAGCAATATTTCATGAATTTCTTTCCATGTTAATATATTAAATGTTTATTATTTTAATGCCGCTTAGAATTCTGTTACATAAATGTCCTCTAATTTGTTTATCCACTACCTTAATTATGTTTTCAGGCTAATTTCATTTTTTCACCATTACACTGTATTATAAATAGTGTAATAAAGATCCATGAAGACAGATGCTAGCTGACAAGTACAATTATCTCCCTAATGTAAATTTATGTTTGAGGGATAACTAAATCAAATGATATGTAAGTCTCATATGATATACTATGTTAAATTGTAGTACTGAAACTGTAGAATAATTTACATTTCCACACATTATCATCATTCAAAATTCCTATTTTCATACATTTAACCAAAACTGGTCTTGTAAATGTTGATACTTTTTTTTTTTTTGCAGTACTATGTATTGAAACCAGGAACATTTTAACTCAGAGCCATACGTGCAGCACTATTTTTTATTCTTTATTTTGAAACAGGGTCTCACTAAGTTGGGGAGGGCTTTACTAAGTAGATGAGGCTGTCCACAAACCTGCAATCCTCCAATCTCAACCTCCCAAGTACAAGATTACAAGTGAGTGCCACCACAACCACCTCAGATTGACACTTTTAAAAAAATTCAATAATTAAAAGATATATACACATGCCAAGTACTGTGTGCATGTATGTTTCTATCATTTTGAGCTTCATTACAATGTATAATTACAATGAACCAATAAGCTTATAATAAAGTGTTAAAATTGTTTTGAAGTATTTGTTACTTTTAAAATTATTTTTACAAACATAATATATGCATTTTTATTAAATATATGTTTTCATATTTTATGTGAAAAATATATTTTTATATTTTTAATTTTTCACATTTTTAAATTTTATTTCTTTTATTGGCACATTGTAATCATACATATTTTTGAGGGACAAGCTGGTAGAGGCACACATGCACACATCTATCATTTAATACTTGCCTAATTTCCTCCATATTCTCTCCCCCCTCTCTCCTTCTTATGTTCAGTTTAGTGACTGACTTTGTGCCGGGGCCCAGCCCTCAAGACAGTGGGGTCGGGGGTCCTTCAATAGGTGTGGATTGAGACGAGGTCTCGAGAATACACTCACACCAAATGCAGTGGAGAAGCGTATCTGTTTTATTGTTTGTTTGTAGCTGTTTTATACTATTTTTTTTGCAATGAGGCATATAGAACAGAAATTTCCACAGACCTGTTCCTCCAAAGGTCATCCTCAACCGGTCAAGGTTACAGCATGTATATAAAAATTCTTTTCCATTAGTTAAAATCTTTACTATTTGTTTAGCCACTTTAAGCAGTGTTCTTATCTTTATCTCAGGCAGCTAAAGGGTTAATGTGTCCTGTAAAATTCCAGGCAGACAAGGTGGGAGTGAGCAAAAGACTATTTGTTGTAACTATTTGGATAAACTTGCAAAGCCTATTTGTTGACTAATGCTTGTAAGAGGTTAATGAATTGGGTTGTCTCGAGGCACTGCTTTTCCGCTAATATTAAGAGATCACTATCCATGCCAACCATGTGTTTCTAAAAAATTTTCTTTTATAATTAATGTAAAAGCAAAACCCAAAGCACCCAAAATTTCCAGAATATAATAATGCAAAGTGGGATATGCCACACATTGCTTGTCTTGGAATCATCTGCCTTGCAGGACTCCAGCGGACCCAAGCCTTGCTCAAGATCCAGCTATTAAGGAGCTATGGCAACTTTGATATGTTTGTGAATGCACATCATGTACATTAGGATGTTTCCCTTTCCCAACCCTCCCATCACTTTCAGTTAAGTCATCTTCTTTGCTCATCTGATGTTCCTCTTTCTTTGTCTAGAGTCTCGTTTATGACCTATTTTCTCCCTAGCTTCTGCATATTAGGAAGAGCATCTGATTATTTTTTGTGACTTACTAATTATCGGGACCCCAGGCTGAACCTTCAACCGTGAGGCCACGATAAAGACGATGACTGAACATTGCTGGTTCAAACTTCTCTTTATTATACCTCTTTCTCTCTCTCTCTGGGATCGAGGACACTACCCAAGCAGTAATAGTAACCATTCTCTTAACCCTGCTTCTCTCACCCCACTGTCATTCTCCATAACCGTTCCTCGCAATAGTACCTCTCCAACAGACCCCCAACAACCTATGCCTCCAGCAACAACAACAACAACAGCAACCGTCCACCGTGCCTCTCTCTCTTCTTCTTCCCAAAACCTCTCTCTCCCGCAGGAGGTGGAGGCTCTTAAAGCCGTGCAGGGCTTGAGCCACGAGGTGCCCACATACAGCTCTCACCTGGCCAGGCCATGGGCTGGGCGTGCTGGTGCATGCGCTGTAGCGTGGGGCAGCCCTAGGATGTTACCACCTGCAGCCGCTTCTGGCATTCTGCCAGGCGCCATCTAGAGGCAGGGTCTTTCCGGCCAGGCTAAGACCTCAACAACTAATCTCACTTAACATAATGTTTTCCAGTTCCATCTATTTCCCTGCAAATGACATGGTTTTGTTCTTCATTATGACTGAGTAAAATTTCATTGTGTTCCTATCCCATAGTTTTGTAATCCATTCATCTGTTGATGGACATCTTGGCTGGTTCCATAGTTTGGCAATTGTGAATTGTATGACTATAAACATAGATACACATGCATTTTTAAAGTTGATTTTTTTTAAGTTGGTTTCAATTCTTTTGTGTAGATACCCAGAAGTGGTATTGCTGGATCATAAGGTAAGCTATTCCCATTCGTCTGAAGATACTCTATAGTGTTTTCCAAAGTGGTTGCACTAATATACAACCCCACCAACAATGTATTAGGGTTCCCACTTCTCCACACCCTCGCCAGCATGTGTTGTTGTTCATATTTTTGACGATTGCCATTCTAACTGGGATTAGGTGAAATCTCAAGGTAGTTTTGATTTGCATCTCTCTGATTGCTAATGATGTTAAACATTTCCTCACACATTTATTGGCCATTTGTATTTCTCTTTTGTGAAGTGTCTATTTAGATCATTTTCCCATGCCCTCTTCAAGTAGTTGCAAGGTCCACAGCGTGACTTCCAGGTCTTTAATACATCTTGAATTGACTCTTGTGCAGGGTGAGAAAGTGAGGTTTATTTCCATTTTTCAGCATATAGTTAATCAGTTTTACCAAAGCCATTTGTCAAAGAGGCTATCTTTTTTCCAGTGTATGTTTTTGGCTCCTTTGTCAAAACTCAATTGACTATAAGCATGTGGGTTTGTTTCTGAATTTTCTATTTTGCTCCATTGGTCTATATGTCTGTTTTTGTGCCAATGCCGTGCTGTTTTTGTTACTGTGGCTTTGTAGTAGAGTTTAAATCCAGGTATTGCGATATCTCCTGCATGGTTCTTGTTGCTAAGAAATACTTTGACTATTATGAGATTTTGTTGTTCCAAATGAATTTAAGCATTGATTTTTTTTATGTTCATTAGGAATGACCTTAGTAATTTAATTGGTATCACATTGAATTTATAGATGATCTTTGGGAGAATTGCCATTTTGATGATATTTATTTTGCCTATCCATGAGCATGAAAGATATTTCCATCTTCTAAGGTATTCTGTGATTTCTTTTTGCAATGTTTTATAGTTTTCCTTTAGGAGCTATTTTATCTCCTTGGTAAGGTTTATTCCTAAGTATTTTATTTTTCCAGTTGATATCATGAGTGGAATTGTTTTCTCGATTTCTTTTTCAGCAAACTTGTGGTTGGTATAGGAAATCTTCTGATTTTTTAAAAGTTGATTTTAAATCCAGACACTATGCTGAATTTGTTGATCAGTTCTATAAGCCTTCTGGTTAAGTTTTTGGGTCTTCTAAGTATAGTATCATGTCATCTGCAAATGGGAAAAGTTTTAGTTCTACTTTTACAATTTGTACTCTTTTGATCACTGGGTTTACAAGAGGTCTTTAAATATCAAAGTGTTAGTCCTAGTACCACAAGGATGAGTTAATGGCATGACTCACTTCTGGCACAGGACCAGGGCACTCAGGATCTTTTGCTTTTCCCTGGTTTGTTTTCTGGGTTTTATTCAGTTGCAGTTCAATTTTCATTACTTTGTTCACTTTTTCACTGCTTTTTTCTTCTGTCAAGAAGCTGCTTTTTATGGCAATTTTGATTTCAATTCAATTTTGTCTGACATGAGGTGTTTCTCTCAGTTACCCTCTTGCCAATCTCCCCACATTTTTATTTATTTATTTATTTTTTATTTTTTGCAGGAATTGGGGATTGAAAGCAAGGCATTCTACCACCGAGCTACATCCCCAGCCCTATTTTTTATTCTTTATTTTAAAACAAAGTCTCACTAAGTTGCAGAGGGCCTCACTGAGTATCTGAGGCTGTTCACAAACCTGTGATCTTCTTGTCTCAGCCTTTCAAGTACTGGGATTACAAGTGTGCACCACCACACCCAGCTCATTTTTTTTTTATTTTTGATATGGAATTGTTTGTTATTTTTGTTGTGTTTAGATATATCTCTTTTACTCAAAGATAAATGTAAATATAATTACAAATAAATACATAAATAAGTAAATTTTCCAATATATTTAGTGTTTGGTTATCTTCACTGATATTATTTAGTAATACATCACAATTTCCTTTTAAATGAATATTAGCTTGAACAATTTGAAAAAAATATAATTTAAAAAATTCTTCATATATTGAACTTAAAGACAAAACAATCTTAACTGAAAGTTGTGAGAACATGATGGAAGAGAAAAATAAAAAGGTACATATCTAAAAATAAGCATATTTACGGGAGGCTGAGACCAGAGGATCCGGGTTCACGGCCAGCCTCAGCTACCTAGTGAGGCACTCCGCAACTTAGTGAGACTCGGTTTCAAAATAAAGAATAAAAAATAGGGCTGGGGGTATAGCTCGGAGGTAGAATGCCCCTGAGTTCAATCCCCAGTACCGCAAAAAAAATAAAAATAAAAATAAGCATATTTAAAAAAATCTACCTTTAATTTTTTTTTTAATTTTTTTATTTTTTTTTAGCATGGATTTTTATACATTTCTTCGGTACAACAGGGTTAATCACACATTTTTGTTGGGTACAAGCTAGTACAGGTAAAGACATCCATGCACATATTTCTCATTAACCCTTCCCCAATTCCCACCCACCCTCCCCCTATCTCCTGGTCAGTTTAGTGATTGACTTTGATGTGATCTTGTAAGTACATCATGCTCATTAGGGTGTCCCCCCTCC
>PVLC010036130.1:0-15958 GCA_004027655.1 Graphiurus murinus
CAGGGTCTCACTAAGTTGCGGAGTGCCTCACTAGGTAGCTGAGGCTGGCTGTGAACCCAGATCCTCTGGTCTCAGCCTCCCGAATGCTGGGATTACAAGCGTGCATCACCACGCCTGGCTAGCCAGTAGGTTTTGATAGTAAGTTAAAGACTAGGGAAACCTGTCTCGGCTGCCACTTGTCACATGCAAGGGCACACTTGCTGCCACCCCTTCCTTTCCTCTTTCCCCCACCTGTCTTGGGGGTTCAGGCAGTTGCCCAATTCCAAGCGCACGAGGGTGACTTCGCAGCACTGACAGGTCAGCTGAGGACATCTGTCCAGCTCCCAAGAGCCAGCACCCGGTGCTCTGAGGAATGTACCAAAGGCCTCCCTGATCACTGTCATCCTCCCGGGAAAGACCTAGGAAGGTAGGGCATCCGAAACTCCACTACCCTCTATCTTGCCCCAACCCCCTGAAGAATCCCCAACCCAGGAACACACCCACACGGAACATCTGCACAGCAGTCAAAGCAAAACACTCTATGGGAAGGTTGAAAGTGAACGGATTCATGGTTCCTTAGGATTCCAGAGTCATGGGTACATCAATACTCATGGGTACATTAATACTCATGGGTATATTAATACAGGAGACCAATACTCATGGATACATTAATACTCATGGGTATATTAATATAGGAGACCAATACTCATAGATACATTAATACTCATGGGTACATTAATATAGGAGACCAATACTCATGGATGCATTAATACTCATGGGTGCATCAATACTCCTGGGTATATTAATACCGGAGACCAATATTCAGGGATACATTAATACTCATGGGTGCACCAATACTCATGGATACATTAATACTCATGGATATATTAATACAGGAGACCAATACTCATGGATACCATCATCTCTGAGTTATCAGCACTGTGCCTCATACACCTGCAGCATAGCTCCTAAGACTCCAACCAACGCCTGTGGAATGGATGGCTGCAAGGGTGGGACCCACTGGGGGAGCTGGGTCTTTAACCCCAACACTGCCCATCCCTCTCCTTTCTACGCACACCCAGGAGCTCCTCCTCGGCCCCCTCTCATCCTCTCTCTGCAGCTCAGCAGGTCTCCCTCACTCCCTCTCAGTGACCCCAGTAATCTCTTCCCTGGACTCAGGACTCTGTTCACCTGTCAATCACTGCTGGACCTACCCAGTTGAAGGAAGCAGTGGGTACCAGCATCGGGGGACCCCGAGGGTGTGCAGACACTCACCTGGCTTGCTGGCAGACGCAGCAAACCCAGACCTTCTCCGGCTTCTGGTAGAAGCAGCAGCCCTTGCAGACGTTGAACTTGCAGTCCCCGCAGCGGCGCTTGGTGTTGACCAGGAAGGTGAAGGGCGTGCAGCAGCGCATGCAGCAGTGCTCCACGAACTTCTCGTGCTTCGAGAGGATGCTACACTTGCTGCCTTCCTCCTCCAGCTTCTGCTTCATCTCACTGGCAAACCAGAAAGATGGGGGGAAGAGTGAGGACCAAGCCAGGCTGTTCCCCCCAAAGCACCCCACCCCGGCCCTCCCGTAGGCCCAAGAGACCTTGTAGGATCTTTCCTGACAAACAAGAAAACCCAGAAAGATCGGTTCTTGGCACAAGGTCCATCAAGGAGCCCCGATGGTGGGTTAATTTTTCGTACTTCTGTTTGCAGTGTTTCCCACGAGAAAACATGACAACCGGGCTACTGAGATTTCAGGGACTACATAGAGATACACATTATTGTAAAACGAAGCACATCCTTGGAAAATAACATCTCTCATTTAATTAATGCCTTTTTAGCAGAGCAGGAGATTATTTATGATAAACCATTATCCTCACAACAGCCCCGCTGAGAATACGGCGAAGTGGTACTGGCCCCGTTTTAACACCCTTGGAAACCCGTCCACCGAGGGGCTTCAAAGGCTTTGGAATCAATGTGAGTCGATAGGGACTCTCTCTGGCTGATGGGCAGAGATGGGGCCCTGGAGATCCAGAGCTAGATGGAAGACAGTCCTGACCTTCCAAAGACCTCCTGGTCACATGGGCATACCGACAGCCATCTTTGTGCAAAATCTTGCATTGCACGTGCTACTCTCTGCCCAGGAAGAAGGAATAAAAGATGGTCTCAAGCCAGGTGTGGTGGCGCACGCTTGTAATCCCAGCATTCCGGAGGCTGACACCAGAGGATCCAGGTTCGAGGCCAGCCTCAGCTACCTGGTGAGACACTCCGCAACTTAGTGAGACTAGGTTTCAAAATAAAGAATAAAAAATAGGGCTGGGGGTATAGCTCGGAGGTAGAATGCCCCTGAGTTCAATCCCCAGTACCAAAAAAAAATAAAATAAAAAAATTAATAAAAAAAAAAATAAAAGATGGTCTCAACGCCAGGAGAGACCCCACGCAGAAAGAAACGCCACCTGAAAGTAGCCAGTTACTCCCCAAAGGCAAGTTCAGGTGGCTTTTCCCACTACAAAAGTGGGGGCTGACAAGTAAATAATAAATAATCATTTATATAAATAAATAATAAATTTCCTGCTATGAATAAAATTTTTACTACTCTTTCACTCCAACTGCACTACTATTACTACAGTAGTGAAATACTGTGTTTTACTATAGTATTTTTACCACTATCATAGTTTTACTATCATTATTTTCCTGTACCCAGTTTTGTGGCTATGCAAGTCATACTAAGTGTGTCCACGACGAATGTGGCAATTATTCCCTCCCAGGCATGAATTGTGTTTTTATGCTTGTGTTGTTTTTCATCATTGGGAAGTGTGTAATTTTTCTGAAGTTAAATCTGTTAAGTCTTCCAGCTGGGTATGGTGGTACACACCTGTAATCCCAGTATTTGGGAGGCTGAGACAGGAGTACCGCCTCAACAACTTAGTAAGAGCTGGTTTCCAAACAAAAATTAAAAAGGGCTGGGGGTGTAGCTCAGAGGTAGAATGCCCCTGGGTTCAATCCCCAATAACAGAAAAAAAAATTGAAACTTAAAAAAAAATCCAACTTTTCTACACTGTTGGTGGGATTGCAAACTAGTTCAGCCGCTATGGAGATCAGTGTGGAGATTCTTTAGAAAACTGGGAATGGATCCACCATATGATCCAGCTATACCACTCCTGGGTATCTTTCCAAAGAGGCTGAAACCAGAGAACTATGCATACCCGTGTTCATAGCAGCCCAATTCACACTAGCCAAATTATGGGACCAACCTAGGTGTCCATCAACAGATGAATGGATCAGAAAATTATGGGGAATACACACAATGGAATTCTACTCAGCAATAAAGAAGAATAAAATAATGTCGTTTGCAAGAAAATGGAAGGACCTGGAGAACATTATGTTAAGTGAGATTAGCCAGTCACAGAAGGTGAAGGGACATATGTTTTCTTTAATATGCACAAGCTATGGAGTAACTGGGATTCCAGAGGGACTCCAGATAATGGAGGAGAAACCTCAGTGGAGCCAGGGAAGTGGTCTAAGGGAAGGGGAGGGAAGACTGAGGTTCATTATTGGAAATGCTAGCATCGACTGTGTGCACACATGTGAAAATCTCAATGTCAATCTCAGTCCTCTGTATGGGAAAGGGGGAGATGGGGAGGTGGGGGGGCATCAAGTGCTGTGTGCATTAGGTCACTGTCAACATGATACACATTATGATGTGAGACCATAATGCACCAATAAAAGCACATTAAAAAAGAATAAAAAAATCCATCAGTCTTTTCTCTCACGGCCCCTACGCTTTACATTTCGCTTAGGAAGGTCTACACCACCCTGCCTGTTTTTGTACGTATTCAATTAGCCTCTGTAGTGGGTTGAACAGTGGCCCCCAAAAGACATGTCCACGTCTGCATTCTCAGATTTTCCTCTAAGATGTGTAACCGCCCAGGGAATTTTTCCTAGAGTTTGTAACTGCCAACCTGTTTTCTGGGTCACTATGTCATGTGGGACTGAACTCAAAATATCTAAAACTATTATTTTTTCCACCTCCATATTTCACTCCCATCCTCAAACAAAACAAAGCAAAACAAAATACACACACACACACACACACACACACACACACACACACACACAAATATAACTTCTAACCCAGAGGCCCTTCTGGAATCTTAAGACTTATTCCCAACCTTCCTACCCTTTTAAACATCTGCTTCTAAGCTTGTAGCGGATCCTATCCACTCTGCCACTAAAATACCCCTTCCACACCTCTTCCCGCTCGTGCTCTGACCTTGTTAGTGCCATCGGCACCACTACGCCAGACCAGCCCATCCATCTCCCACTAGGACAAGGCAGGAAGATCCTCCTCAAAAACACCAGGCAAACACCGGGCAGCCTCCACCACCACTCAGCCACACTGAGGATGAAGGTGCGTGCATGCGTGCGTGCGTGTGTTTCCTCCAGCAGTAATGCACATTTCCAGCCCTGTGCTCACCTGAGATCTTTCCCCCATGCTCTGTGACCTTCCCCCTCTCCTTACTGGTAAATTTTTCCTCTTCTCCCTCTGCGACCCACTTTGAATGTCACCTTCTCCACCAAGTTTCCAGTGCTATTATGCAGAGCTAGAACTTTGCACTAACTCTCCTGGTACCACACTGGGTTTTAACCGTTTGTTTACGTGCTTTCGACAGGACAATGAATTCCAAAGGAGGAGGGTAGTGAAGGTATCCTCTGTCTCTAGTACAGGACTGACCAGAACACCCTGATGGACATGTGCTCCATTTCTCCCTTACATGAGCCCAGTCAATGGGCAAGTGAAGCATGAATGTTGGCCAGAAGAAAATAAAAACTTCCGAACAATTAGCTGCTTGGGCTTCTAACACCGTGGAAACCATCCGGGCAAAACAGCCAAGCACAGCTGGGCAGGATGGTGTATGTTTGTCATCCCAGTACTTGGGAGGCTGAGACAAGAGGATCTCAAGTTCAAGACCAGCCTCAGAAACTTGGTGAGACTCTTAGCAACCTAGTGAGACCCTGTTTCAAAACAAAAATTAAAGAGGATAGAGGTGGAATATCCCTGGGTTCAATCCCCAGTACCACAAAAACAAAACAAAACAGCCAAACATTGGACCAACTCTTTGCTCTGCATCTGCAGATTCTGATCATGCATGCAACAAGGCTTTCTGCACTGTCTGCTTTCAATTTACCGGAAATAAAGCACCACAGGAAAGTTAAAATAAGACACTCAGACATACAATGAACTGCATTTCTCACTCAGGTCTTTAGGCCCACTCAGGGACAGGATTCTTCTTTTTTATTTCGGAATAAGAGATATGTGGATGTCAGGATTTAAGATGTTTTTATTTCTCATTCACATCCTAGAATATAAAAATAAAACTTCCCACAGTCCAAGCCTTTGGTTAAGCACAGGCACCCCCACCCCTCCAGGGTTGGTCAAAAGCCGAGTCATGTGGCCTCCCCAGAAATAGATATTTTTGCCCGGAAGGAGTCTCTTCCTGTTGTTGGGCTTATTGAGGTAGATCTGACCTTGAGAAAAAAAAAAAAAAAAATCTATCATCTCCCAAGAGAAACGGTGCTGTCACCAGTCTCTGGATTGTCGTAGACAGAATAGAAATGTTTCGGCCTTCATTCTCTCGCTTACGGAGGACAAACGCCAGCTTAGAGGAGCTTTATAGTTCCACCATCACACGCTTTCTGACACCGACTGTGATGTGCATTGTATGTGCACTCCTACCTAATTCTATTAATATTTGATTTATCCATCCCGGAGAGAATGTTTGTGAAGGTAAATGTCAGCTGTGGAGAGACGCCAGGTCTCACCAGTGACAGCCAGGAAGGCGGTCACCCTTCGGGGCCCCTCCACAGCCAGTCTTCCCCACCCCGAAAGCCTCTCATCACCCTAGCAAGAACCAACTTCTCCAAACTTGAGTTCAGAAAGGAAATTATCAAAACAGCTTTAGAGTGTTTTTTAAAAAACAGTCTTAGCCGGGCATGGTGGCGCACGCTGGTAATCCCAGCATTTGGGAGGCTGAGACCGGAGGATCCGGGTTTGTGGCCAGCCTCAGCTACCTAGTGAGGCATTCCGCAACTTAGTGAGACTCGGTTTCAAAATAAAGAATAAAAAATAGGGCTGGGGGTGTAGCTCGGAGGTAGAATGCCCGAGGTCCGAGTTCAATCCCCAGTACCGCGGGGAAAAAAAAAAAAGTCTTAAAATATTATTCTGGCGTCTCCTTTACCAGAGCATGGGAGTGGTGGTGGTGGGGTGTTGCCCTCCCAGCCTATTCACGCTTTTATAAAAAGGGACGGAATCACCTAACGCCTACAGGGTGAGAGGCGTTTAGCAAAATGAAGAGCGGCCCTGGGCATGGGTGGAGTCCTTCTACATGGACAGCCTCCAGACCTGTACCTTGGTCTCGCGAGAAGTGACAGCAGTGAGCTATGTGGTCTCGCGAGAAGTGACAGCAGTGAGTTGTGTGGTCTCGCGAGAAGTGACAGCAGTGAGATATGCCGGCTACATTGTGTTGGAAAGGAAAATCACAGCGTCACGTGTTTGTTGTTGTTTGTTTGTTGCAGTACTGGGGATTGAACCCAGGAACATTCTACCACTGAGCTATATCCCCAGCCCTTTTTATAATTTATTTTGGGAGAGGCCCTCAATTAAGTTTCCCAGGCTGGCCTGGATCTTGCGCTCTTTCTGCCTCAGCTTACGCTCCTGCCCCCAAGCGCCTGGAATTCCAGGTGTGCACATGTCCACGTCAGTTAGTCATTGGCCAAGGCCTTCCCCGGCAGTGGGGAGGTGGCATAAGGGAGGTAGATGCTTTTTTAGGCTGGAGGAGAATCATCTGAAGAGGCTGATCAGAGCTCACAGGCGCCCACAGCAGCCGAAGATGGGTACTGCTGGCAATGGCGAGGCTAGGTGGGGCACCAATAAAACTAATATAGCAAAGTAGAGACGTGTAATCAGCAAGAGAATGTCCAGATCTGAGACCGAGAGGAGAAATCTGGGCAGAAGACATAAAGGTAGGTGTCTCCAGGGTAGAGATGAGAGTGGATGAGATCATCCAAGGAGAGAGGTAAGACGAGAGGGAGCTGGGTGTGGTGGCGCACGCCTGTAACCCCTGTACTGGGGAGGCTGAGACAGGAGGATCACAGGTTTGAGGCCAGCCTCAGCATCTTAGTGAGGCCCTCAGCAACTTAGGGAGACTGAAGATTTAAAAAAAAAAAAAAAAAAAAGGTCTAGAGGTGTAGCTCATAAGTAGAATGCCGCTGGGTTCAATTCCTAGTATCAAGAGAAAAGAGAAGGGAGCCCAGAAGCAAGCCACCTACCTGCCTGAAGGCGTGCCACAAGGCAGGAGGAGAGGTGGGCGCTCTCATTTTTAGGCCTTCCGCTAACTACCAAAGCCTCACTCAGGGAGCCAATCGCAATGGATTCTGCAGCTCCATGAAGATCACCAGTGCCTCCCTTGGCCGCAGGGCCTGGCTGTATTGAAGAGCAGAAATCGTAGACTCTCCAGCCCAAAGAAGGCATGGCTCAAACTGAAGCCTGGGCGAGAGGTGTAATACAGGACCAGCATTGCAAATCCCCCGGGTTTTCAACAAAAGCTCCAAATTGAGTTGCTATGTAAACTTTCCGTGTTCCAAGCACAAGGACGGAAGAAAAGATGCGCGCCTGCGCTAAGGTTTGCGGACACCTGCATTTGAGCCCCGTTATAAAATGCCTCCGTGTTTTACGTTAGAACTCCCCAGGGGAGATAAGGACTACCAGAGACCACAGTGGTAGGAGAAGAGGTGGTGGAGGGGGCCGGCTCAGGGTTTGGTGCACATGGTAAGAAATAGGCCCAGAGATTGCCCAGGGAAGAGTGGACTCTGAGTGCGGGCCCAAGTCTCCCAGGTCCAGGACCCCTGTTTTCTCGCCTGCTCTACAGTATTCTCAGCATCCTAAGGGGAGGAACCGTTCTGCCTCCAAGGCCCTGGGGAATTTCTGCTGGGAGCCTGGATGCTCACACGGAAAATGAGTGCAAAGTGGGGCTCAAACTAACGCAACACCATTATTTTGGTAAATTATGCAAAATGCTTCACATTAAAAAATGTTCTTTTTTTTTTTAAGCTTTCTTTGGCACCAAATTGAAATACATTATACCAAAGGAGCCTTTTAAGACAATACTTTGATCTTGGGAATTCTGAAATTGTTTACAAATCACTCATAATTTTTCTTAGCTGGGTAAAAAAAAAAAAAAATGGCCAGAGACATATTTCATTAAATAAGAATCTTATTTTCATAGGAAAACAACCCCCCCTCCAAAACAGCTCTTTATGACTATCTTTCCAGACATCACCATCTTCAGAATGCCCTGTATTTTCACCTCTTTATGAAAATGATGTTATAGTTAGGAATAAATCTAATTCCTATGTCCCATCCATAGATTTTTTGTGTGTGCTTCTGGTACTGAGACCAAATATAATAGGAGCTGTGCTTACAGTATGAACTGGATAAGAATGAGGAAAGCTGCAAGGGAGGGAGCATAAGGCTGGCAAGGAGCAGATGGACTCAGTGGGCCACCGGCCGGAAACATCACGCCCTGTTGCTAAGGTTCCTGAGGTTGTCTTGGTCCTACCTGCGCCTAGGGTACCCTGAAAAGTAAAAAAATTGGCTGCAGAAAACTCCCAACTCTTCAGACTTCTTATTCCTTTAGCAATCCTGCTCTGGGGGCTGATTGGAACGTGTGGTTTTCTGGCTTTGGAAGCGTCAGGCTCCTGAGGTCGAGAATGTCCACACAACTGTGATATTACAAGTTCTGCGGTGTCCTGAGCTGGCTCTTGATTCTGGAATCACTGAGGGGCAGCCGGCATGCTCTCCCCCTGAGACCCCAGCCCCATCTCCTGCTTCCCTGGAGAGAAACTGAGACCCGGGTGGAGACTCACAGCTTGGCTACACCAGAGAACATGGGCTGAAGTTCAACGCACAAATGACCACTTGGGTATGAAAAATAGCGTGGGTTTTTAATGGGCTGTAATTATATGTGTTTATTCTTAATATATGTTAAAAAGTGGGTCCTGAAGCCTAACTCTAAATTTATCCATTGCTTTGAAATTCATACTGAATACATAAATTCATAGCTTGTTAAGGTTTCTGCCTATCTTTTGCATGGGTAAATGGATCCTACATAATTTAGGTGACATTTGATTAAATAAACATGCGCAGGGCTGCTATCTTATGCCCTATGATATTCTAAGTGCAGAGAGGTTCCAAGGCCAGAGCCATGGAAGCAAGTACGAGGAGCGAGAGGACTCTACCGCGCTCCCTTCCCCGGGAGGGCTGCAAACCATGCCAGAGAGAGCCAGGTACAGCTGCAAAGGGACTTTAAGGAAGAACGAAACCATGCCATTTGCAGGAAAACAGACAGAACCAGAGAACAGTATGCTAGTGAGATGAGCCGGTCTCAGAAAGCGAAGGGTTGTATGTTTTCTCTCTGACATGGAAGTCAGAAATTGGGAAGTAAACAGTTCAAATAATGCTGTGCACACACATGAAGTTTTCAGTACCAATCTTTTTTTTTTTTTTTTTTTTGCGGTACTGGTGATTGAACTCGGGCATTCTACCTCTGAGCTATACCTCCAGCCCTATTTTTTATTCTTTATTTTAAAACAGGGTCTCACTAAGTTGCAGAGTGCCTCACTAGGTAGTTGAGGCTGGTTGTGAACCCGGATCCTCCGGTCTCAGCCTCCTGAATGCTGGGATTACAAGCGTGCGCCACCACGCCGGCAGTACCAATCTTAATAACGTGTACTGGGAGGGAGAGAGAGCGGGGACGGGGTACATGTTTCCATCACTCTGAACCGCATTATGATATATAATTACAATGCAGCTATGAGAGCATATTTGAAAAAGGTGTAATCGGAGTCCATGAGGCCTGGTTTCCCTCCAAGCAAGTCCCTTCCCCGGGCAGTGCTGCCGTCACACACACCTTCTTGCCACTCTTGGAAAATGCCAAGCCTTTCCCCTCTTTGGGGCTTTCTCAGATGACCCCCTTCTTCCCTGGATCTCCTCTCACCAGCATTAACGGAGCCTAAGTCCATCGCTTACTTCCGTCTCTCCACAGAAGGTCTTCCCATCCCACCAGAGGACGTTGTGTCCTCCTGCGATGCCCTCTCCTGGCTCCTGCAATTTCTCTTTTTTCCCACATCTAACTACAGATCGTCCAGTACATTCTATTTACATTTCAGTGTATTGTCCTTAACGTCCGTTTCCCCACCACAGACCCAGCTACAAAGGAGATTTGCAAAGTGTTAGATGACAGTACATGCACTGTATTGCGTATATATTTAACCAGATACTCCAAAGATGAGCACGACGCCGTGCGTGTCACCGTCCATCGTGGCTGCCATGCTAAGAGGCAGCCCTGCAATGAGGAGCAACACTGCTTGCTGCTAACGTTCCCAGTACTAAACATTTCATTTTGGTGCTCATGATGTAAGATCACATTTGTTCAAATGCCCTGCCCAGAAAGTCTGCTTCCCATGCTTTAATGCTTTCATTTCTATTATTTGGAAAACCATGACTGTTCTGGTGTTGAGACACAGAATGTCCCCTGAACAGGTCATGCATTGAGGTTCAGAGTTGATATAATGAAGTCATGAGGGCTGGAGTCTCATCAGGGGATAGCTCCACGGTAATGGATTTACTAGGTGGTCACCTAAGCGGATGGGTGTGGCTACAGAAGGTGGGTCCCTGGGGGTGTGGCCTTAGGGGATGTGCTTAGGTCTCAGCATCCCCTGGTTTGTTTTGTTTTCTCTTTCTGGCCTCTGTGACGTAAGAGCAGAACTCTTGCTCTTTCCCTCTCTCTGCCTCTTGCCCTGAGATCCACAGACCCTGGCCTTTCGTGAATGAACCCCAAATCTCCAAAAACGCCGTGAGCAAATAAATCTACCTTCTCTAAGTTGTGTGGTTGGGCTTCCTGGGCCCAGCAATGAGAATCTCCAATACCTTGAGCAAGCCAGTTTCCCAACCCTGGTCTCCAGCTCCAAAGTTGTTCTGGGCCAGTGAAAGCCTGTCACCCGGAGGACCGACCCATGTTCAAGCAGCTCTTCAGTACTCCTCTTTCCTAGGGGCACCCCAAAATGCTGGTGTAGGTGGCCAGCTCATTTTATACCCCATGGGTTATCCTGAGGCATTACCTTAATCATTGTTTCTTTCTCACCTCCTCTGCCTTCCTCCCGTTTATCATCCTCTTCTTGAGTCTACTCTTCCTACACCCTTTTCAGCTTGAAGTTAGGATAAATCACCTAAGAATCACTTAGAACCACTTTAGATTCATGTAAGCAAGTCACTTGGACGACTTCCATAAGTTAATGGAAAAATTGAGCCTGCATTTTGTCAGCCAGTAATTCCTAAAATGTAGGTGTGTGGCACTATTAAAGAAATCTATGTAATGTATATGCACATATATTGAGAGATAGATATTAATGCCTATAGATATACAAATAGCTTTAGATGTACAGAGAGCTATAGATATTTATTTATTTTTTAAATTATAATTTTTTATTGTAGTAATTCGTGCAATATAGCATACATCTTTGTTAAGTACGAGTTGTTAACAACATATTTGCACACAATTCTCATTTGACCCCTTCCCCAATTCCCACCCCATTCCCTCCCCCTCCCTCCCCCTCAGGTTCACTTCAGTGAATGACCTTGATATGATTGTGTAAGTACATCATGTGCTTTAGGGTGTCCCTCTGCCCCATGCATCCACTACAATTAAATCAACTTCTTTGCTTATCGAGGATCTCTCCTTTTCATCTGGAGACCTTCCTATGCCCCATCTTCTCCCTAGCATCCACATATTAGGGAGAACATATGCTTCTTAATTCTTTGTGACTGACTAATCTCACTTAACATAATGTTTTCCTAGCTATAGATATTTATACACACTATTATATGTAGATATCTAAAGCTTTAGATATAGCTATAGCTATTATCTATGTATCTCTCAACATGTATATGTATATCTACACATACACATACATCTATATTTCTCTCAATAGTTCTATGTATGGCTCGGATTGGCTGTAATCTCTTTCTCTTATCATCTCAATCTGCTTGCCTGCCCTCAGCATTCAGAGCGCATTTTTACATCCCTAATCCAAAAAGGCTGGGCTACTGCTGTGTTTATGTGCAGGTTTCTGCAACATCGGGCAATACTGGAGTCTTGCTTCAACCTGACTTCTTCAAAATGAAATTTAAAGCGGGGCAAGGGAATTCTCTACACCGTGGGTCAACCACCCACATGTCCGGACACCTCAAGTTCTCGATTGACCCTCAGTCACAAAGCAAAGGCCATCTGCACGCTCGACCTCAGGCCGAGGGAGTTGTGCATCGCTTGGACCCTTGAGGAGAGAGCAGGATGTGAACCATAAACCAGGGCACAAGCCACGAACCATAGCACCAGCCACGAACCACAGCGCTGCCTGCAGGGTGCCGCACGCAGACCCTGAGCAGTGCTTCCCCCCTCCTCCAAAGCATGTGTTGGAAACTTTATCTCCATTGTCACAGTATGAAGAGCTGAGGCCTTGGAAGACGCAATTCGGCCGTGAGGCCTTCAGCTTCACCAACAGGTGGAGGCCATCGCTGCGGAGTGTGTTCCTGATCCTGGAAGTGAGTTCTTTAGAAAAGGGGGAGTTCATCCCTGGCTCACATGCGCTCTCGCTCTCTGTCTCATATCCGCTCTCTGCCCTTCCACCATGGAATGAGGCAGCAAGAAGGCCCTCACCAGATGCCGCTCCCTCAGTCCTAGGCATCTGAGCCTCCATAGTGAGCCAACACATTTCTATTCGTTTGTAAAATCGCCTGATCCGTGATGCTGTTACAGCTGCAGGACACCGTGACTGAGACACAAAGGAGCCAACATCCCAGGGGTCACTATGCTAAGCAGGAAAGAGGTCAGGATGAGAGTGGGTCCCTGACCATGCAAAAGTGGAAGCCGCAGTGTCGCAGGGTGGGGACGGTGGGAGGGGGCACTGGAACACAGTGAGCGGGGCTTAGAGAGAGGGGTGCTGAAGATCAGGCTCTGGGGATGACTCGAGAAGACCCTCGGATGGGAAGATGGGCGGAAGGAAGAAAGCTGAGAGTCCAGGACGCGCGTGGGTCGCTGCAGGCTGTGAGTCACCCGAGAGGGTGGGCGACAGGACTGGTGAGCGGTGAGACTGGGACGAGCCGCCAGTACCCAGACGTTCTTCGAGTGATGGGGACCGGCTGCAAGGCTGATGGGAGTCCGGGCCAAAGAGAGGTGCTGGGTGGTAGGTTCAGATGGCACGTAGACCTGGGGTTCTGGAGGGGAGTCAGCCCACAGTGGGGAAGGAAAGAAACAGCTGCTGTTCAGGGAAGCTGCAGGGGAGCTGCGTTTCCTTGGAGGAAGAGGCAGGCTTCGGAGCCAGCCCGGCATGGCAACTCAGAGCAGGCAGCAGGACATGAGTCCCCGCCGAGGACGGTGGCAGGCTCCCGAGGGTGGGGTAGGAGTCAGAGTGGAGGCTGAGTGGAGTCAGTTAGAGCGGAGACCACACCACACAGGAGAGGGCACGGGATGGAGGGCGCTTGGCCCTGCAGGGATGACGGGCTTGCTGAGACGGGTCCTGGACCCCCCCGAGGGGACCGAGGATGCGGGGCTGCCTATCCCGTGTGCCAGTCGTGACAGCAACACTGGCTGGTGACCAGTGTCATGGCAGCAGTTGCTCTGGTCTTTCATGGAGCAAAAGCAGTTTGTTCCATCTCTCCTCAACCTCCACGGGGCGGTGAGCATTGCTCTCACTGGGTGAGAAGGTCGTTTCTGGGAGTTGACTTATTTAACAGACACAGGTCGAGGCCCTGTGGGGCTCTGCACGGCTGTTCTAGGCACAGAGACCCCATCCCAGCTCTCAGAGGCTTTGCACTTCATCCTGCCACATAAGGAGAAGGTTATATGGGGTGATTAAAGCAAATAAAAAAAAATGGCTGTGGAGAAGGGATGAAATAGAGCAGGGCGACCTGGAGTATTAACCACGGGGTCAGAGAGATGAGGGGTCATTGGAGCAAAGAGGGACAGGGAACAGCATGGCACACCGCTGGAAGAGCCAGGGCGAAGGCTGCAGAGCAGGGCACTCTGCTGTGTGCTCGGGAAAGGACAAGAGGACCATCAGCAAAGGGGGAGTAGTTGGAATGTAGTGAAATAATTGAGTTAACGTAATTAAATGAGCGGGAACTATTCCTAGAGAGAAAAAGTCTGGGCTTACCCAGAAGGTCCAGTATACAAAACTCGTTCTGGGTGGGACATCGGGTCCAAGGCAGGGTTAGCGTTCAGTTCCTTTGTGTGCTGTGGGGCAATAGATAAGTCACGTCCCCTCTCTGAGATTTGGTCTGGAAGTGAGAAGACGGAGCTCCCTGCTGGTTTGCATCTGATTCTAGGACACAAGCCTCCAAGGAATAGGGACAGACGGGCAACTGTCATTTGTCTCTGGAAGACACCGGAAGCTTAGGCCGACCGATCTTCATGCAGTCTGCCATTTGGCTGTAATAATTACTCATTATTTTCAATTGTTCAGAATTACTCATTATTTTTAATTGTAAGAATTACTCATTATTTTCAGTTGACATTCATTCGGCGCCCACTAGAGGGCAGCTCTGTGCTTAGAAACCGGAAGATGTCTGCTTGGCAAGGGGGATGTTTGTCACCCACGGGGCCACCATGACCAGAACAGTCAGAATGAATAACAAGACGCTCGGAAACGCTTTCAATAAAATGCCAGTCTTTTAGAATTTCTTTAGTCAGAGCTATGGCCTAACGTCACAATACAGCAATTACTAATAGCTAGCTGGGCACAGTGGCACACACCTGTGACCCCAGTACTTGGAAGGCTGAGACAGGAGGATCGCAGGTTCCAGTCCAGCCTCAGCAACTTAGCGAGATCCTCCACAATTCAGTGAGAACCTGTTTCAAAATTAAAAAATAAAATGGGGCTGGGGTATAGCTCAGAGGTAGAATGTTCCTGGGTTTATTCCCCAGTACCAAGCCAAAACAAAACATTAAAATATATATATGTAGCCTTTGACTTCCTGTTTTTAAAGCATTTCTGGATACTACACAGACATTAGATTTTTTTTTTTTTTTGCGGTACTGGGGATTGAACTCAGGGGCATTCTACCTCCGAGCTATACCCCCAGCCCTATTTCTTATTCTTTATTTTGAAACCAGGTCTCAGTAAGTTGCGGAGTGCCTCACTAGGTAGCTGAGGCTGGCCTCGAACCAGGATCCTCCGGTCTCAGCCTCCCGAATGCTAGGATTACAAGCGTGTGCCACCACACCCGGCTGACATTAGATTATTGAAGCCTCAAAATAATTCTATCGGGTGAGTTATCTTCATTGTAAAGGTAAGAAAACAGACCCAGAGAGCAGAGCCCGAGGCAGGCATTCCTACGCACGAAATTTATTGTGAGCATGGTTTCAAAAGAAAAGTAGCAAAGGAGGCAGGACAGGAAAGGGCAGGAGCCAGGCAGAGAGGTGGCTGCAGCCGGCTTCCACGGAGTCCCACAGAACGCTTTGTACGCAGAGTCCTTGCCCCCTTAAGAGGAGAGGACAGGCTCGGGTGTCCCTGGAGCAGCCAGTCCTATGTGTGCTCAGGCGTTTGGGTCACACTCTGCTCCCCCACCACCCAGAGGGGTTGTCATCTTTGTCATGGAGAGTTAGCAGAGGCAGAAGCACTGGCCAGGCCGAGAGCCTCGGGGATGCGCTTGCTCGGGACGGCGTGGAGGTTGGCGTGGGGACACCGCGTGCCCGGTGCAGCCACTTGACTGAGGGGACTCGGTGGGTCAATGGACCGGCCTGTCTAAGGATACTGCTGGCAGGTGTCAGAGGGAGCCTTAAGCCAAGCTGCTGGCCTTTCAGACTTATGTTCTCAGGGAAGGAGAGAGAGTGAGAAAGAGGGAGGAGGAGGAGGAGGAGGAGGAGGAGGAGGAGG